>RJWM01010290.1:0-64273 GCA_004363535.1 Dasyprocta punctata
TCCCATGCTTCCTCTCTTTCAACAGTGGATTCTGAGACTTTGCTACCTGGCCCTTCTACACCAACATACAGATTAGTGTCTCTTTGACCTTCTTCATGGCACATTTCTCTACAAGTCATTTTTTGAGGCTAGCATTATCATGTTACCAAAATTTGATGAAGACTTTATTAGAAAAGAAAATTACTGAAAAAATCATTTTACAAATAGGAACAAAAAGAAAATCTTTAATAAAACATCAGCAACTTGGTTTTACTAAATTCCAAAAATTTACCACTGATTAGTAAAGCTTTTTCTTAGAGGTGGACAAAAACTGAAATTCAGGCTTCTGTTAGAATCAATATGAGAAATTCCTTTAAAAAAGAGACAAACCATGAGTTATGGTTTGTGTTTGGATGTCCCCCCAAAGCCTCATGCAGTCATGGAAGCAGCTGAGTCTAGCATTTGTGATTGGTTCATTGTCAAGTGCTGGGGTTGGTAGCCTGAGTGCTGCACCCACCCAGGGGTGGGTAACTGGGATAGATTATAAGGGAAGGAAGGAGGTGTGCTCTTTCCTTTTGCCCTTTTCACTCTTGTTGCTTGTGATCACCATGAATAGCTGCTCCTTAGCCATGCCACCCTGTCTTGGAGTCAACTGAGTATGGACTGGAACCTCCAGAAAAACTGTAAGGTAAACAAACCTTTCCTTCCTTCATTTTGGGCATCAAGTAGTTTGTCCCAGCAATGAGAGAAAAGTAACCAAGACACCAGGCATCCAGTTTTCTTTTGGCAGTAGCTTCCAATAATTCTAGGGGTTCAAATAGGGTATTCATGCCAGCTGTCACTCTAGTATTGGTCTCCAAGCTTCAAGGGCTGGAAGGTGACTGTCCTTCCACTCTGGTTCAAGTACAGTATTCTGGTGCTGACAGCCAACAAGCACAGCAGGTGCACAATGAAGAATGGCTGGCCATTGGTCCTGACCAAAGAGGGAACATCTTTCCAGCAGCTGAACGGTCCAGTATCACTTAGCCTGTTGGTGAGAAACTATTTTTGTTTTCTATCCATGCCCTGGTATAGAGTTCAAGCTTATTTTGGGTTTGCTGATGACCATACTATCGAGAGGATATCAGTGCAGGAAGCCAAGAAGCTACCATCTGTGCTGTGTTTATATCTCAAGAATTATTTAGAAGACTGATTACTCAGCAGTGCCTCCTGGCCTTCTAGTGTTACACCTAGAAAGGTGATTCATGCTTCTTGAAAGTCACTTCCTGTTAAATAACCTGTGTCTTCCCCTCAGTATATGGTGAGGTTCAAAAGCACTGGCCAAAGTGGCAGCATTGAGTAGTGAGCCCACGGAGCTTTAGGAGTGCCGTGAACGATCACTCATGGTGAACAGGAAGTAGCTCCCAGCAATGCTGTGCTAGTAGATATTTGACAACTGGCTCTCCAGGGGTGGGGCAGGTACCTGATTTGCACCATTTTCCAATTTCCATGGTGAAATTTTAAGGATGACTTTGTAAATTCAAAACATGAGGACTGGGGATGCACAAATGTAGCACAGTGGTAGAACCCCTCCTAAGCATGCACAAGATCCTAGTTCAGTCCCCCACACCAAGCAAAGAAAGAAAGAAAAAAATAGAAATGAAAGCAAAAAAGACCTCAAATGAAATGAAGAAATTCCACAAAAGATAAAAGAATGATTAAAATTAACTTGAAAAAGGTTAGCCTGGATAGCCCTATTTTTATTAAAGAAAGTAAATTCATGATTAAATCTGCCTACATGAAAAATTATAAGTCCAGATGGCTTTAATGAAGATGTGTATCACTTAGATAAGAGACAATGCCAGTCTGGCACAAATTCCTTTAGAAAATACAGAAGGAGACACTTCTTACTTATTTTTTGAGGCTAGCATTATACTGCTACCAAAATTGGATGAAGACCTCATAAGAAGATTATAGATCAGTATACTTTACGATGGAGATAAAAAAAATTCTTAAAGAAAATATCAGCAAATTGAATCTAGCAACATACATATATAAATTATATACTTAATGATCAAGAATGAAAGGTTGCTAGACATGGTGGCACATGTCTGTAATCCCAGCACCCTGGAGGCTGAGGCAGGAGGATCACTGGAGTTAGAGGCCAGCCTAGGCAGTATAGAGAGAGCCCGTCTCAAAAAAAAAAAGTTGGTTTGTCATTTAAAATGGATATAATTCACCATATTTTTTGTGTGTTTTGGAGACAGGGTTTTGCTATGCAGTTCAGGCTGGCCTTGCACTTACTTTTTAGCCCAGTCTGGCCTCGAACTCATGGTGATCCTCCTGCCTCAGCTTCCTGAGTGCTGGGATTACAGGTGTATGCCACCATGCCCAGTTAAATCACCATATTAATAGAACTATTAAATATATAGAACAACTGTATTATCATCACAAGATATACAACAGGCCATCTAAAAAGTTTAGCACCCTTATGACAAATATGTGTTTGCAGATAGATACGATGCCTAAGTAAATTAAGAGTAGAGGAAATCTTCCTTAACCTAATAAGGGACACTGGAGCAAGATCTGTAGCTAACCCCAAACTTAAACAGAAGGATTGAGCAGGGCAAGACAGAAGGCAAGGATAGTACTCTAGATCACTTCTACTCAAGGCCCTAGGTAGCACAATTTAAAAGGAAAAGAAAGAAGTAAATAGCATTCAAATTTTAAAGGAAGAAGAAGCGTTGTCTTTATTTATAGACCTTGTAGTTGTAAAAATCCAAAATAATTTCTAAAATAGCTACTAGAACTACTCAGCGAATTTAGTAATGGTATAAAAAAGTCAATATATAAAAAATCTGTTATATTTTTATAAGTTACAAACCAACATGAAAAAAAGATATTATATCATGCACACTAGCATCATAATGCATGAAATATTAAGGAAGAGATTCCATAGAACATATGCAGTATCTATACATTAAACTAGTCATTGCTAGGAAAAAATAAAGAAGCCCTAAATACATGAATGTAACTTATATTCCTGAATTGAAAGATTAAATATGGTGCAGTAGTTAATTCTCCCCAGTCACAATGAGAATTCTAGGAGGGTATTAATGCAAAAGATTTCAAATAGCTCCTTTTGGAGGGAAAAACAGATAGAGAGCAAGCCTGATTCTGCCCTCTACTGTCCAGGCCTGAGTGCAGGAGGGGGCTGTAAGTCTGATGGAATCTCTCTCTCATGATTAGGTTATCTTAGCAAAGGTGAAAGGATTTCAACCAATGGTTCCACCTAGGACTGAAGTGGTTTTCTGCCTGGTTGTGGACACCTAGACTAAAAGTCAAACTTTGGTCCTCATCCTACAGGTACAGATGTGTCTTCACCACCTTTCAAGTTAAAGCAAACACACATTTCTTGCCAAGTCCACTTTCAGGTCAGACCAGAAGAGAGGGCCCACGTAGGCCCTGAAGCATACTTGTGTGTATTTGGGTAGGCAGTTCCAGGTTAAAGGCCACCCGGATGTGGTCTAGAAGGAGGAGTGCAGGATCTGGGTAGACAAGACACTGGGCCTGGGATCTTTTCACTCCACAGGGAAGCATTAGGCCTCCAAAGGCTGGACATTACAAACCAGCGCCACAGACTATATGACTGCATGTGATTGACTTAAGGAACGTATTAAAGTGTATAATCAGAGCACAGCAGGGGGAGACCTGTGGTTCTGCATATCTAACAACCTCTTGGGCGACTTGGGACCACACTTTGAGTAATTGGCCATCCAAGGACAGTTCTTCTATGGGACCTGGCAGTGCTGCCCTGGCATTGAGGCATCTAATGATTGTTCATCTGATTGGTGTACATAGAGTTGTCAACCTTGTACAACAAGAAGAAAGTGAAAACGGGGAAGATGATCTTTAACTAACCTCTCTATGTCCCTAGTGGGTTTATATGTGTATTTCATGTAATTAACTGGCAATGCCCCTTCTTAAGTAACATCTTAGAAATGCTGATCAGAGCCAGGTATGATGGCACACTCCTGTAATCCCAGCACTCAGGAGGCTGAGGCAGGAGGATCATTGTGAATTTGAGACCAGCCTGGACTGCAAAGTGAGCCCAAGGCCAGCCTGAACTGCATAGTGAGACCCTGTCTCAGAAAGACCAAAAAAAAAAAAAAAAAAAAAAGAGAAATGCTGACCAGTCACTTGTAGGACCTTCTTCCAGACTTTATAACCTCCTCATTTCAGATTTTCTACCTGTCCCAGTTATCAGGCCATAGCACTAAAGCAGCCCCTAGATGGGTCCTCTTCCTAAATCCTTGTTTTCACTGACCTGGAAAATAGTTGGATTGCGTCTTCTACAAAATTCTGCCTTTAAATGTCCATTGAATCATCTGGTCATGATGGTTCTAACTATCTCTTTGCATTTCTAGCACATTATCCACAGCAGTGCCTCAAATCATTTCCATTCTCTTCTCACCCATATTTCCCACTGTTGGCAAAAGTGCTTCATCTTATTTTTAAAAAGGGAGGAATGTCTGGCCTATGTTCATAATCCTAATCTTTTTCTTCTCTTGAGTTTTGATCGTCAGTCATTCCGTCTTCCTTGCCCATTTATTCTGACTTCTAGCCACTCGAAATATTGTCCAGATCTCCTGTTTTGTAAAATCATACTGACCTCCAGATGCCCTCTTACAGGTCTCTCTGCTCACCTCACAGCCACTGTCGTGCATAGGACAGGACCCTCACTCCACGGTCTCTGCTGCCCCTGCCCCCATCTTTATCACTTGAAGTTTGGACTGTATTTCACCAAACTATCTAGACGGCCACTTTGAAGGTCATTCAGAGAAAAAAAAATTAACATGCTTTTTACTAATGTTGTGTGTCTGTATATGTAAAAGCCCAATTAGTTTTAATTTTCCTTAGCAAATTCTTTCTTCAAAAACTAGGAATAAACTAAGTACATTGTATATTCCCTCCACATAATCACCCAAGTTAGTGGTATGAAAATTAATAAAGCAATAGTTTCCATTGCATTTAAAATATGTGAAAACTTGTATATGAACAGATGAAAAGTTATAGTAGTTAACCTTAAACTAACACTAGATCTTTTCTCTTTTTGGTCTTGAGAATTTATAAACTAAAAGTGAAAATAGTTGACCCAAGAGCAAAATAAATAGCTAGAATCCCAATCTGGTATTAAAACAGTACATATAATTTATAGTTGCCTATTGTAATGATCATCTATTATGTTTCATAAAATAAGAAATATTTGTAACATCCTAGTTTGTTTTAAACATCCTAGGTTTTAAGGGTGATTCCCATTCCCCTACCTCATCCCAGTCAAGATTACCCATGTCATAACTGACATGGAAAACAGTTGGAAAAGAAATTTGGAACTCTTCTGACTGTTAACCTTGAGTTTCTAAGCATAACCAAGTGTCTTATAAAAAGTGGCCTTAAAATATTCATTATTTGCATGAGTTAGAATGTGGGAGCATGGATGATTTATGAAAATGGAATAAAATTATTTTTTTGTTAATATTTGTGCTGCATTTTTTATTCTACAGTATTTTTTGAGAGATCACTTGATAGGCACTGTGATGACCATGTAATGCTTCCCTTTTTCCTATCTTTTTTTACATTTACATAGGCATCTACTTTTCCTGTAAATTCTATGCTCAAAGTTAAGACCATTCATTTCTTTATTTTATCTGAGCTGCTTTTCTCACTTAATTTTAGTTCAAAAAACATTAAAATAATAAATCAAATACTCTACTCTCTTTCTATGATTATGTTTCTAATGGACCAAAACAAACCTCTAGAACTCAGATGAACTTCTAAATTATTCCAAGAGAATTAGGAGTCATCTTTTATCTACCATATTCCTTGATTTTCAGTGCAGTGAAAGCCTTTGCTGAGGCTGTATAAATTAATACATTTGCTGGAGATGTGACTTTGGGACATTTTCTAAGCAGCGGTTTCAGTGCTGTTAGTGGTAAAGTGGAAACTTGAGAAAGTGAAGATTAATTTAAACCACATGATGGGATTGAGGAAAAGGGACAAACTCTACAGCTTCTTGAGTGTGTGCTGACTCTGTACAGGGGGGAATGGAACCCAAAAAAAGCCACCAGTGAACTTTTAAACCCTCTGGAGAGGAATTAAACCAGCACAAGTTACACTGAAATGATGCTCTTTCTCACAAGAGGCCTCTTCATTCTCTCTCACGACAGAGCCCTCTACAGAGAAGGCATGGTTGGGAGAACAAAGAGATAGGAGGCATCCAGCTGTCACTGCAGAGGGAATGAAGCTAGAACCATCTTTCCAATCATTAGCTAGGTTACTGCTCCATCTTTTAGCATAGCTTCTAGATTTTGTTGAGTTCTTTTAACCAACAAATTATATGTTGTAGATTACTGATGAACTTGAACTAAAAGATTTCTTTTCCCTTGCAGTTCGTTGTAGCCGTGTTCTGGATCATCTATGCTTATGACAGAGAGATGATATACCCGAAGTTGCTTGACAATTTTATCCCAGGGTGGTTGAATCATGGAATGGTGAGTGGATTAAAACAACTGACTTCTTTTTATTCAACACAACCTATGAACTGTTTTCTAATTTAGACTTTCTATAGCATGTGTTTAAATACCTGTCAAATCTTGAAAGGTTATAATGAGAGAGATCATTACAAGAGAAGAATACTGAGTATAAACAAACAATTTCTTCCCATGCATGAAGTCATTAGCTAAACTATGTGGTAAATGAATCCACAGTTGATAAGAAGGAGTCAGTGGTATTAGATACTATAACCAACTCATTCTGGGCTGAATTTGATTTCTGTGCCTTTGAAAGCCTTGTTTTCAAAGTTACAGGATTATTTCCACTTACACACCATCGGCACTCTGTTCCACCTCCACGTCACATCAGAGGGATTGTATTAGAACCACCTATTGTGCCTGGACAGTTTCCCCCAAGTGAGTGGGAAGGCTGTTATTTCCCTCAGTGATCTGTTGCAGGCATCTGAAGGCATCTTTAGCAATGGACTTGTTTGCTTTGCCAAGTTCAGCTCTTCCTGGGTGTTTGCTTGAGGATATTTCCTTCTTGGTCTAATTCTTTTTGATACTTTAGCTATGGTGTTACCTTCACTAGTTTCAAATCAAGTCTTTTGGATCGTTTGCACATTACTTTGCAAGACTTGAAGATACCTTTCCTGCAGAAAATATTGTGTCATCTTTTCTTCCAGCTTCTGGAATCAAGCACTATTTTGTTATCAAGAAAGCTGCATTTTGGTAATAGCAATTTTTAGACTACATCCCAGGGCGTTCCTTTTGAAAAGGGCAACACATCACAGAAATTACAGGGGAAGGAAGTACTAGAAATCACAAGTCGTAGGTCCAAAATAACAATTTTCCTTCTGCTCTCATTTTGGTACATTTTAAGAAAATCGGTATATACTGACAAGCAAACATTACTGTGCTGAGCAACCTTTCTTCAGCCTAACCATCAAAAGTGTCACGCCTCGGGGAACTGGAATTTTCTTTGAGTTTGATTGCAGGCACATCATTGGAGGATTAATATGGTACCTTGGCTCTGCCTTCAAATAAGTAAGCTGGGTCTTGTTGGTTGCAGTTAGCCACCTCAGGGGTCTGATATGGGTACTCTTCTTCTTTCCAACTTTTGACTTTTCTCAAAGGGAAGGGGAAAGCCTTTTCATCACTCCATGCCTTTATAGTCTTCTGCCCTAACTGTCCTTCTCATTCTTCCCTGACACACTTCTACTCATCCTGCTGGCTTAATTATTATCTTCTGTATGAAGTCTTTTGGCAAGCACAGTTATCTGTTGCACCATTTGTGTTGCATGCCACTTTCCCTTCTCTGTTATGTATGTCTGTGTCCCCATGAAAATGTTAAGTTCCTATGCAAAACAGTGCCTGTAAATCTTAAGCACTTTGCTCAGTTGCCTCGTATTTGGCTAAATCACTGTGTACTTATTAAATTTATGAATGAATTCATTATAGCCAGTTTTCATAATTTTTTGGTAGTTGATACACATAACTGTACTTTCAGACTCACCATGTACCAGGGTTTCTAAACTGGTTGTACCATTTGATTGTCACAATGGCACTATAAACAAGGAATTGCTATCTCATTTACAAGCGAAGAAATTGAGACAAAAAAGTCACCTAATTTGCCCCAAGTCACTTAGAGTAGTAGTAACGAGATTTAAAGTTACACCTACCTGGCCTCAAATGTTGACACTTTGTACTAATGTTTTACCTGAACAAAACATTAATTGGTTTTTAGAAAATGTTAATTTTACATAGCTTTTATAACTATAATGAAGAAAATGCAGTGGTAACCTTTTCAGGATATTTTGAAGTTTACTTTTAAACTGTGTAGCATAGTTTTTCTGGCTAAGATAAACCAGTTGATAATTTGGTAAGAGTTTTAAGGAAAATATTTCATGACTCCCCAGAGCAGGATTCCAAGTGGAAATATGCTTTGGGAATCACCACTCCAGACATTAAAGTGGAAAACATTGTCACATGCTCTGAGAGGAATTGATTACAAAGTAGACACATTCTTATGCAAATGGTAATCAACTTTCATGACATGCCTAAATAAGAAGAAAAGTAATATCGTCTAGATAAATTTTCATTTGGTGTCTAACTGAATGAAGCAGGAAAAGGAGGGTTCTGAAGCTGCTGCCTGCCGTCCAGTGTGAAATTACGTGTTTCTTGTTTCTGACAGCCTTTGGTAAGAACAGTTTTATCATGTGCTATGGAAATGCACACCTGGACTCTTTGGCCTGTTGCTTACACTGCACAATGTACATTCAGGCCAGAAAATGAGTCACATCGATTGCAAGTTCTTGCACTAAAACTTTAATGTTTCAAACAAAGAGCTTAAGCTTGTGTATAGTCATTAGAATTTGGGCTTGACCATCAGTTTTCTCTTGACTCGCTTTTATAGGGAGATCTTTTTCAAATGGATGGGGGAATAATTGATTAAAGTTCTTACTCTCAGTGATGAACACTACTTGGAAACGTAAGGAAGAATTGAGAGATGCAAATATTTAGGAATGAAAAAGGATAAATTAATTAACATGTCAAATCCTTGGAGATAATAGGAGCTCAGTAGATTCTTTCACAATGAATTTTGTTTCCTAACATAAATGAATGATCGTTTCTTTGCTTTACTTCATGTTTCCATTCATACTCCAGAATCACTGACAAAAGAAGTTGCACATGGTACCTGAGGAATTCCTTCCAATACTCTAATTTTGTATAGCTGTTAATGTAAATATGACTTGCATAAAGCATGATACTGATTCTTTAGATTGACAACTAATATATAACATCACATGGTGAAGTTATGAATAATACGTCATAAAACTTATGAAATTTTAAAAAGTTAAATCAGTTTTTTTAGTTGCTTAAATTTTAAAGGTTTAATAATTACTAATGTTAATTTGTATTTACTTTGAATTCTAATGGATAATTTGATAATAACATGTTTAATGTATGAAAATAATTCAGCTAAAAGTTTTGCATTTACTTTATTGAATTGAAACATTCAATTGTGTTCATTTTGATTATGAGTACATTTTATTTTCAGATGATCATTTATATTATTAATATCTAGAGATCAAATTTTGTGAAAATTTCTATTGTCATACTCAGTGATTTTGCTGAAATGAAGGCAAGAAAAAATTGGAATATATTCACATTTTAAAAAATATTTTGATATTTATATCTAATTTATAAATATGTCATTATTTTACTACTCATTCAATCACACAATTGATTCAATCAATTCTTCTGTTATGAAAACACAGGTGATGATGTAGGAAGATGGGACATATTTTATTTTGTACTTTATTAGCTTAATTTGTAACTTTTCAATATTTCTGCAAATGGTTATGGCTTTCTAGGGCTGTGTGCTTAGAGTGTACACAGGGGAGCATATCTTGTTTGTTGGAGACTTTAAGCCTCACACTAACACAGCTGTGAAAATCCTACCAAGACACACATGTGCAATTAATGGATTTATAGTCACAGTTCCCAGAGAGAGATTTGAATTCATTCATTTCTACTGACTTGAACCCCTGGTGGTACATGCATGACTGTCCCATCCAGTGGCTTGTACAGCTTCTCAGAAGGTCTTTGATCACAATAATGCAAAGAAAAGCATTGATTTAGCAGATCAAATGTCATCATGTTATATTTCCTTAAGGAAAATGATAAAATGGTCTAAAAATTGTAATACAGCTGATTTGTGGTACAGCAGTTATAAATGCATATTATATACACCAGCACGGAGTACTTGTAAGATTTTCATGTTAAAATTTAGAGAATTAATTATTGACAAGTTATTGACAAGTATAAATTCTTTTAATTTAGTGAAATAAATAAGGTTGTTGATTCTTATAGTACTTTTTAAAATTGGTATGAACAGTATTGATGTTTATGTTTGGGCAGTAATTATTCAAAATCAAGCAGCTAACTAAGTTTGCTCCATTTCTAGACTTTTTATTAATTTTGCTAGTCAAAAGACTTTGGTTAGGTCCATTTCACACCAGGACAGAAGTGGTAAGGTTGAAGTGGAGGCAGGAAAAGCAGTGCTGCAGGCTCTCAAGGGCTGTTTTCCCTTTGCTAAAGGTAAACACTGTTATCGCACTCCTTTCTGGGCCTTTCTTTTCTGCTGATTATAATCTGAAAACATTGTCAATTGAGTAAATACACATTAAAAGCAATAAATAAATAAATATTTAAACTCTAGAAAGAGCGGAATTGAGTAACACTGTAGCACAAAAAAACCCAATAGTAAGACAGTGCCTCTGCCTACTGAAGACCTAATTAATGTTAGAAAGTGCAGTGAGAATACAATGCACTGCGGAAGGTTAGGAGATTATTATTATCACCACAGATCTTAAAGCAGACAAGATCTTGATATCTTTGTAACTGCAGCAGGAGTTGTTCATGCCCTGTGTAATTTAGTAGGAGAAGAAAATAATAAAGCCCGCCTCTCTTCTTGCTTGATTTATTAGTTGTTCTTTTTCTATGTAACCAATGCTCGGGTGCATCTTAATTTAGGCAACTATTTATTCTGTTCAATATTATTTTGACATGGGGTGAAAAGATTTTACACATCTGTTTTTCTCTGGAGACAAGACATTGAATACTACTTGGATGATCATGGGTCTCACAGGAGCTCTGCTCTGATGTTGCTTTTTTGATGGATAACGTGACTTGTGGAATGTTTCCAGCTCTAGGATATGTAGATGGTGCGTTCTGGTATTTGCAGAGTCTGGGCCACCCTGGTATTAGGTAGTTCATGAAATAAGCTGTTGGTGGAAAGAAGACCATCACACATTTTATAGGAAAAACCTAGCCTTTTTCCATTTTTCACATGAAATTCTGAAGTAACTATAGGATATGTGGAAATTTTCAACTGTAAAAGTAAGAAACTGAACAGAAGTCAGAAATTTCTGAGGAACCCAGTTCTCAGATTCTCAAAAAAACAAAATAAGACCTTAAAGGTCAGGAACAAGGAGGAGAGCCGTGGGGCCATGAGGCAGATGTCTTCAGCATTGCTGCTTGGTGTTCCCATTGTGTAAGCGTGTTGTACATCAAATTTTACTGATGATAACTTCTTCCACTGTGGATTTTCATTTGTGACCTTCAGTTCTACTAAATCCAGTTCTCTTGCTTTTGCAGATTTGAATTTTGACATGAAGTTTCAGTTACTGTCTTTAAATCAGTCACAAATGTGAAGGTATTTGATTTTAGTCATTGCTGACTTTGTTATTTCAATCAGAATATTGTAAATCAGAGAAAATATATTTTTAAATTAATGTTTAAGTAAATTGTGAGATGGAGAGACAAAGACATGAGGGAGAAAGGGGAGGCTGGGTAAGATCAGGAAGGGGAGAGGAAACAACAGGGAGCAGAGAAAAGGAGAAGCAGTGCCAGAGGTGACATGAAGGTAGCCCTAGAAAAGAGGAGCACAGGACAAGGAGCTTGGAGAGGAGACCGGGGAGTTCTTGAGGTGTGGAAATTAATTTTTCTTTTCAGTGCCTTGCACATGATGGGTTCTGAGTAACCATGTGATGTGTTAGTAGATTCAGGGGCCTCCTGGCTGTTCTTTGGAATTTGACCTCAGAAATCTGCTTGGCCCACTGTGTCCAGTCTGCCTTCTCAGTAAGACTTACCCTGTGCAGTCACGTGAGTGCTGAGATTACCCCATGCTTCCCAGTTCACTGGAATCCCCTCACTTTGCTCTTCCTTCCCCAATGACAGTTATCTCTGATATTGTATGTGATTTTGCTTATATGTTATATTTATTGTCCATTTCACTCTGCTAAATTGTAATTTCCCTATGGGCAGGGATCTTCATTTCAGTTACTGATTTATTTCCTGCACCTGTAACAGTGCCTTTACATAATGAACCTTCAGTGAATATTTTCAAGTACATGAATTGACTTTATCCTCCTGTTCCTCCTCCTCCTCCTCATCATCATCATTATGTTTTTGTTTTTTCTTTTTTCTCCCACCCTTTCTCTCTTCCACTTCATAGTAATTGACAGAAAATGCAATCCTAGGTTATTTATTTTTTTGCTATCTCGTACCTTACTTCACTCAGTCTTCACTGCCCTGAAGCACAATCCTGCACTCCCAGCCCTCTGCTCACCCAGGGTGTCTCTCTGCTCATATCACACTGCTACTCAGGCCAGTGTTAGTGTCCAAAAGAGCCCATCCTTGCTAAGAGCTGCAAATGAGGGGAAAGATAGGCTAGATCGAATTCATTAAAGTGTCTATATGTTGGTTATTTTATTTAAGTGTTAGTGTAATAGTCAGACAATGAATTTTTATGGCAATTTCATGCCATCAAAAGTCCCTTTGTAGAACTGATTTTCCACCCAAAACCAAAACTCACGGCCAATATTATTGTCACTTACACTCTGTCCTCTGTGCTTCATTTAAAAGATGAGCAGGCCCAGCAGGAGTACTAGTTCATGAAAAGGTCTGTAAATTCTATTCAAATATTTTGGGGTCATCAAAACCCAAAGTGTGGTTTACTCAAGTGCTTTCCCCCAATCCTTAAATCCAGAGATATTTCAAAGTAAACTGGATTCATCTGTTTTCCATTTATTTGCTCCTAGGTCTTCATATTTCGGGGAGGGGTGGTGGCAGGCAGGAAGGTGCTGTCCTAGGCACTGGCTTCCTTCTTCACCACCACAGACAGATCATTCATGAGCCACAGACCCAGCTTCTTGGCAGAAGGCCACATCTGTATCCTTTCCAGTTCTCTTTTAATTGAAACTCCAACCTCAGTGTACATTATTGTAGCTGCCAAAGAAAGTAAAGTGGAAAGAAGCTTCATTTTCTGCCATGGAACCATAGAATGCCAGAATCTTAGACTTGTGTTTCTCAAAATCATCTGATCTGTACAGTGTGCAATACCTGAGGGAACTGAACAATATCCTGGCTAATCAGCATCCTCTGCTCGAACATCTCCAGGGATGGGATTCCAACACAGACCATGGCCATGCAGTGGTCTTCAGCTATGGGAGAGGCTCATAGAGAACTGAGCCTTCTTCAGCCCACATCTGCTCACCTTTCATCATTCTGTAGGATTTGAATACCTATCCTCTGTGTTCCTGTCCTACAGTCTTCTGAGTGAATCGCACTCTCTCCTGTGACTTCTGTCTCCATTGTTTGCATGAGTCATTCCCAAGTCTGTGCTCTGTGGACCCACTGCTCATGACCACGTCTTCCTCACCCTTGCCTTTTAGCATTACCAAAACTTCTGTTAACATTCTTGGCTGTTTCATTATACTCTAGACTAAAATTTTCTGTCTTACTTACTAGGGTGCGAGTAAGCTAAGATTTAATGTTGCTTTTTAGACACAAATGTTGAACCCTTAGATTTAGTCCTAGTGAATTCCACCATGGTAAACTCAGCCTGAAGACAGGATGAGACATGGGAATGCCACAGTACTAAGAACTTGAGGATCATTGAATGTATATATATGTGCGATAAAATGAAGTCCTCTTTGTTTTCAGTTGTGGTACCTAACTTTATGCCACTGAATTGAAGCTGCTATAGAGGCTTAAGGATCATTCAAATCAGCAAGAAAATAATTGACTTTTCAGAGTTGTAAATTTTAACCATGTGGTAACTTTGCTTGGTCAAAATAGGCATTCAGAGGCAGATGATGTGAGTCTTGGCAATAGGGAAGGGTGAGCAGTAGTAACAGCTACTGAGAATCATTTCCATATTCAGAGATGGAGAAACAGGAAACTAATGAAATATGTGGAGTAGTGGGAGAATTATGCGATGAGATATTGTGAGGCTCGTGCTGGCAACATTGAGTGATAGCATCCATCAAAACCCAGCAGTGAAGGGCAGGTGTTCATTTTTTCCCAATTTGACTGGATTCTGGATATTTGGACTTTCCGAGGGGCCCTTGTGTTGGTCATGTGTACATAAAGAACGAAAAGAAACTGCTGAGAGTTCAAGAGCATGGAGATAGCAAGGATGCATTGGTGGTCTGCACATCCTCATTGTTTTCTGCATGCTTTTTGTCTAAGTGGCAGAGGAAAATGGTTAGCTGAAGAGAAGCTAGGAGAAGTATGTGACAACCCAGTAGAAAATGTTCAGTATAACTTACTTTTTTTCTGTGGTTATTGGATTCTGAATCTGAACTACTAAATTTACCCCACAAACAGTCAGGTCCTTTGGGGATACTGAAGTCCTGACTAACTTTCCTAAGCCTATTTATGCCTCTTCACAAAGTAAGGCTTTCCCAGAAGGGCCTCAGTATTCTGCTTTGCCAATCTCTGGCTCACACAGAACTCCAGCTATACCTGCCACAACCCCTTGAAACTGCCCTCAAAAGTGAGCATATAGCCAGGCATGGTAGTGCATGCCTGTAATCCCCAGTACTCAGGAGGCTGAGGCAGGAGGATCCTTGCAAGTTCAAGACCAGGCTGGGTTACAGAGTGAGCTCAGGCCAACCTGAACTGCATTGTCTCAAAAAAGACGAAAAAAAAAAAATGAGCGTATACCAATTTTTCACACCTCTCCTCTGTTGAAACACAACTTATCCTCTACATATATTTACTCTTTCCCTACATCATCTGCTTACTCTTGCACATATGTCCTCTCCTCTGACTCTCCCTTTTGGTGAGCTTCCTTATTCTTTAGCTACCTCTGCTGTGGCACACACTGTGCTGGACTTGCAGGTGGTTGCTGCATTCTCCGGGAATGGGTATTTTTGGAGGGCAGTCAGAGGATCTCAACTCGTCTGCATATTTCCATCATCTTGCTCAGTGCCTGGAGCATAATAAGTCTCACAAAATGACCTTTGATGGCAGGAATATATGAATGGATGACTGAGTGAATGGATTTTATCATGTTTCCTTACTTTCCCAGTTTGATAGCACTTTCTAGAAAGGAAAAGAGATTATTTTCTCTAAGAATTTCTCTTGCATTGTATGATCACTTTTTAATTTTCTGTGTTTTATACTGTAATGTCAGCCTCATTGGTTTATAATCTTCAGAGTCAGTCTTCTCCTTTCAAAGAGCAGAACTGTGTGTGCTGGTGTCTAAGAGACCTACATTATAACTTCTCCAAGCTCATAACTGAGGTGATAACTTTATGCATGTTTCACCAAACATCTCACTGGAACACTGAGAAGTACTCAGTGGCCAAGACTAAGACATTGATAAACATTCATTATCCTTTTGATAAGCAAAAGGAAATAGATGTTTCTTTTTATGTAAACAAAGGTGATCATTTCTTAGTCTTTTTATCATCTCTATATCCAGACCCAGAAAATGAATTTGCATGTAATGATCTGATTAAGATATACTTCAATACAGGTGCAAAGGTTAACTCTGATTGGTAGAAATGGTTCCTTTTAGTATAACTCCCTCTCATCCTTACAAAATGCATGCATTCATTTGACCTGGTGATGTGTGTAATTGACATATATCCAGGTGCCACTGTTCCTATGCCTGCTCTCTGTACACATTATGATAAGAGGCCATGAGCAAACATTGCTTTGTGTGCCTACCCTGCTGCCTGCCCCACTCACACAATAGTGTGGTTTTTGGCTCCATTCTTTTCCTCATTGCAGGTTAGCCCCAAAAGAGCCACTCCATTTCCAGAGACCACACTTCTAAAAGCTATAGACATTCAAGCCACCTGGAAAGGGTGACTGAACCAAGTGACCTCTGCGTCTTCCCTGATTTTATTGTTCTGTGAAATCAGTTTAGTGTAAATGATTTAAGAGGTTAGTCAGAAGAGAGTTCTGTGTGAAGCAGTCTTCTTAGGTTTCTGCACTGAGTTCCACTAGGGAGAAACCAGAGTTTGTCATGGGGATTCATGTGGTCGACCACGGTTGTGCAAAGTACAGTGCCTGCCACATGGTAGGTCAGGTTGCTATAAATTCTACAAAATAAAATATCCCCATAGCTAATGATTTTTAACTTCTCATACAAGCAGCAGCAAGGTAGTGTCAAATTCTGTATAAAGTTTCAAGAAAAAATACCCTGGTAGAAATCTTGTACTTACAGCAACACTGAATTTGTATTTCCCATCTAAAAAGTTGACAAAATTCCTTGAAAGCTATATAAAATAAATATTTACCTTTGGACAAAGAACTAAAATCTTCCTTTTGTATTTTTAAGCATTTCCCATCAGTTGCACCTATTGGAAAGACCTTTGCTTAAACTCAGAATTTGACTGCTAATCTTCACACATATGGCAAATGTGAACTAATCAGACCACAGATATTTTGCTGCATTCCATGGTGTCTCATTTATTTGTTTGATTTGCAACTATAGCAACTAGATTCCACCACGTTAGGCTTTTACACAGACCTACAGTGTGATCAGCTTGGTTGACGTTTGGCACTCAGCACTGTAGTCAATTGAAGACATATGCCCAGACTCCCTTACCACATTTTTAAACTGTTTTTCACACTGGGTAGATCTGTAATATTTGCCTAAAAATGTGAAAAGCAACCTTCTGCAAGGATAGCAGGCAATTAAAAGATATTATGACCTTCTTTCCTGTAACATTTTAAATCTTAAACTTTTTTTGGCGTGCTTTTCAAACGCCCATCTGACTTTGAAGCAGGCTGCCTCTACAGAAAGCTCGCTCCTGCGATGACTAAAAGATTGACCTGGTGCCATGCTGGTGCTGTTCCACACACACTGCTCTGCCCAAGAAGAGCAGTTGGAATTGACCTCGCAACAGAATTTTGCCAAGATAATGAAATATGGGGCTTTAAGAAGTACCATTTTTCAAGTGATTTACTGAAGAGCATTGTCAAAACTCGTCCCTTGAATTTGGTATAGGATTACCACAAGTCTTGAACATCCACAAGGAATGATGCTCATTTTCAGTTTTATTAGCTGTACTTTATAGCAGGTTGGAAAAATTAGGTAATGGAGGAAATTGACACCCCATCGTTGTTCCTTGTAGGTAGTTTTTTTCAAACATTTGCTGTAGGAAACAGAGATGATCAAAGGGTATAATTTTAAATGGGGAGGTTGGAGTTTAATTGAGGGGTGAGCTACAAATGGAGATGAAGATGGACTTAGTAGATGAAGAAAAGATGGTAGGAAGAAGTTTTTATCTTGAAAGTTGGCCATTGGTAGGATCCCGAGACACTACATTTAGTCCCCAGGAAGGGCCCTTTCTTTTTCTCTGTACACACACCCCAAAGCACACTGATGTTATTTAAACACGGTAGCCAATGCTGATGTCAGCTGTTGCTCTACAGTTTTCCACATTACTAAGTGGTGTATTTATGCTGATGCATAATGTCCCCTGATTGCACTTCTCGTGTTGGTGAAGTTAGTTGACTTCTGAGAATGTGGATAAAATGAAGCTGAGCTTTAACTTTACCCAGCAGTCAGGGCTGGTGTGACTCTGGGAAGTCCTCCTTTTCACCCCGTAATGAAGCAGAGACCAGCCCTGTGTGGGCCATTCTACATGGGACAGTATGAGACCACTGGGGAGAATCACGTATTCTCTTAAGTCAGCTCTCAGACTTTTATACAAAATCAGATTCTACACTTCCTTAAAAAACAAAACAAAGCAAAAGACCATTTAACCCTCTAAGAGCCCTGTAATGAGATTATAAAAGACCTCTGACCAGTCTTAGAATTCTGGTAGTCTTTACATTTGTATGAGCAGGGAAACATGCTAGCAACAGAAACTTCCCAGGACATTTTTTTTTTTTACTTCATTTCAGATTTTTCAATAAGTAATTTGACATTTCTGTAAGTTTACACTGGAGTCACTAAAATTAGAGCATTTTTTCCTTATAAGCTTAGGCCTTCCAGCCTCCTCATTTTGTAGAATTACATAGTAAGTCATGCAACTATGCTGAAAGTCAAAATTATGGATTATATGTTTTCCATAAATGTTCACATTCTGTATAGTGTAACTTACATTAAAATCAATAATATATTTGCAAAAACAGTTTTTGCATATAGTACCTTAAATTAAAACCAGACTTGATGATTTTTCATTATTTTCTAAATTCCTATACTAAATTATTTGATTGTGAATTTTTTCCCCAGTTGACTGTATTTGATAAATTTGCCTAAAAAGTTCTAGCAAAACTATTCTGTCATTTTGCCGTATTTTTTTTATTGATCAGTCTGTCTTTTTTTTTGGTACCAGGAAATCTTGTTGTTCAGTCTTAATGGTGATTTGGCTTCAGTTTCACATGTATGTGTGTGTGTTTCAGGTGAAAAACACAGTTTCTCTAATAAGCATCATCTCTGACTTGGAACCCTCTAATATTAGTATGACAGATTTTGAATCTATTTCCTAAAATGGTACTCAACCTCATAAATAAAGTAGGCTATGTCTTAGTCCATTCAGCCTGCTGTTCTAAAATATCTTATACTGAGTGGCTGTATTCCCATGTTTCTCTAGGCTGAAAGTCCAAGGTCAGGATGCCCCATGGTCAGGTGAGAGCCTCCTTCTGGGCTGCAGACTGCTGACTGTCACTGTGTCTTCAGGTGGCTGAACAGTGAGGACTGTCTGGAGCCTCTTTGATAAGAGCACTAATCGCATTCCTGAGAGTTCCGCTCTCATGACCTAATAACTTCTCAAAGGACTCACCTCCAAATACCATCACCCTGTGGGTTGGGATTTCATCATGTGAATAGGGGAAAGAGGCGCCCAGACATTTAGAACATAGCAGGATGAGAGAAGGAAAGAAAAGTGCAGCAGAGAACAGCAGTCCTGAAGAACAGCACGACTCTAGATAGTTGCAATCCAAGATCCCAGATCAAAGAAACCAGGAGCCGGAGCAAAAAGAGGGCACAGGCCAGTGAGCTTTTGCCTCTGAGACTCCTTGTGCCCTGCTGCCCACTGGGCTCGGCAGTCACTCGGCTTTCTCCTCCTGGTGGTATTTTCATTGACTTTTTCAGTAAACGTTTTAGATATGTGGGAAGTAGGGAGCTTATTATTATTAAAAATAACTGATAGTACTTCACCTTTCAGCTGTTTTCAGAATCTTACTATATCCTTTAGTTTTAGAATCATATGAGATTATTTTGAATAGATTGTTATGTGTGTGAGTGAACAATAAACGTATTATTGTGAAAGCCATCTCTCTGCATCTTGGCACTATCTCCAAACTCCCAGGTAAGGCTTTTTTCAACCTGTGTTCTAAGATGGTGAGACTTTGCTCCTTCATTTTCATGTCTAATCATTGCAAACTACAGTAGTGTGTCTTTTTTGTGATTCTACTTTCCACAGTTTCAGATACCCATGGTGAAACATGGTCTGAAAATATGAAATGGAAAATTCCAGAAATAAACAATTCATATTTATTTATTTGTTTTTAATTCTTATATTTTTAATTTCCAGCTATTCTGAGTGCTATGGTGAAATCGGGCACCAGATTCTTGCTCTGTGTTACCCAGGTTGTGAATCATACTTTTGCCCCAAGTATTCATATAGTATACACTACTCATTCATTATTCACTGAGTATCTATCTGTATTAGCATATTTATGTCATAGTATTGCAGTGCTTGAGTTCAGCCCTTCGGAAGTAGCCCAGCCCTTTGTAACAATCTCTTTGTTATTCACTTCATCATGTGGGCCATGTTTCATCTTACACCATCACAAGAAGGACAAGTACAATGAGATTATTTCTGAGAGAAAAAGACCACATTCACGTAACTTTTATAGTATATTATTATAAATGTTCTGTTTTACTTCATAGAGTTTGGTCTAGCTGAGTTTCATGTGTCTGTTGTGGGTCTTGGAATATAAACCTGCTGATTAGGGGAACTACTATATCTGTCAAATATTCTCTATGTTATCTTCATTAGTATTTATACTAGCACACATGGTAGAAAGGAATATGACTGTCCTTGAAAACTCATTTTCCTTAAAAGTCAACCCCATTTGTAGAGGTCTGAATTGTGTTTTTCCCTTTGCACACCATTAGACTTGCATTAATGGTGTTCAACTCTGATTGACCCCGATCTCATGCTCAGATTGGTTCACTCCGGGCTGGGACCTACCCACCATCCATATTTTTTAAATGTTCTCTTACATAGTTTTCAGGCAAGTTTGAGGACTGTCGTATTCATTGGTCTCTCCTGCATCCTTGGGATCCCAGGAAAGTGGTGGATGGAAGAATACAAAGAAGGAAGTCATTTCGGTTACATCTGGAAGATGATGGCAGAGAGCCAAACCTGAGGAAATGGGAACAATCAGGAAAATTCAACTCTTATGAATGGTTACGAGGTGGCATCTCTGCCTTTGTTTCTACTAGAATAAAATATTGGCACCATCCCTCAATTCTAGGAAAAATTAATTAATATTACCCCTTATTAGAAGATGAAAAGCATAATACATGTGTCAATTTTCATTAATCCTTGAAAATATTTATGGAGTTCAGTGGTCTGTAAGTAATTAGAGTCTGCAGTTAACAGGGAATATGGGTTTCCTCTGAGTTATATGAAACAAAGTATAAATCTTTTATATAACTCTATTTCCTTCAGAAAGGATTTTTACTTGTCAGTGGGATTTTTAAAGTTTTATTTTATTTTCTTGGATCTCATTACTTTTCCATAAAATCCTATAAGCAGAATTATAGTGAGGTGAGTCATAGTCTTAACACTTTTCTAGAGCTTCTTCTGCCAGTGTAGCTTGGATTAAAGAAGATTTTTTAAAATTATGTTTGGGAAAGATCAGAAGAAAAGGACAAGGAAGGGAGAAAGATGGGAAGGTGGAAAGAAGAGGAGAAGGAAGGGCACAAAACATTTTACTTGAGATTGCATTTGTTTTTAGACTTAACAGCATTACAAACAGCATTACATGAACGTAATGCCTTCATGGTCTCCTTCTGGTAAAAGTTTTAGACAGTGCTAAAGGGCAAATGAGTTTGGGGTTTAAAAGTTCTTTTGTGAACCAGTTAGTTGAAACTAGAAATATGTTTTCTTGCAACAATTTTGTTCCATAAGTGGTAATTAATTTTCACGACAAGTTCATAAACTGTCCTTGTTCTGTTTCGAAGATGAACTTCTATGCATTTACCATGATTGATAGTAGATTACACTGTCGAAAAGTGGTTGCTCTAAAGAACATACAAGTGATAAAAGCAATGGTTGAATCCTATAAAACTTTTAACGTGAACACTGGGTCTGAAAACAAAGTGGGATTTGTTTTGAGGAGTCCGAGGCTGCTCAGATCATTCAGTGCTGGCATCAGAGCGGCCGTCACTGTGCCTACAGGTGTGCTGGTCTCCAAAAGCCAGACCCTTAGACTACATCGGTGAGTCCTTGAGACAAATGCCTTCTCCTCCTCCTGTGACAAACCTGGTGGAGCACGTCTGTGTGTTTGCTGGTCCTTTCTGTTTATACCAGCAGACAAAACAGAATCGCTCTCCTTGGGCAAATTATAATCAAATCAGAGAGAATATACAATAATTTCCAAATAGATGATTACATATGATTTGTCCATATTTTTATGACAGATTGTTGTTACAACATTAAAATCCATACCAATTTACACCTCAGATGTGTCTGGTGAGGGGAGACCTCAATCTTGGTTAAAAACCTGGGGTGGGTGAACGTTTACATATGCTGTCTCAGTGAATGCTGAGAGTAACACTGAGAGTCATCCACAGCCGAGGTGCTGAGAATCAAGGGAGTTTAGAAACATGTCAGAGATAGGACAGCTGAGCCTGGGTTCAAGCTAAGTCCAAGCAGCTCCAGGCATTTCATGCCAATCCGAACTTCCTGGGCTGAAAAGCTATTCTGAAGATAGTTTCTGTTATTTTATTCAACATTCTTTGTGTAGCTATCCATGCAGCAGTTTCCGCCTTGATTTAATAATGGAGGCTGCATTATCTGTCCTGGCCCTTGGTGATTCTTTAGGTTAACAAGCCCTGTTTCCACTTCTCTTCTGATGCATCTAGGGTCCTTACACCATCATGTGCTCACCTGTGGCTTCTAGCGCAGTTTTCTCGCCTCCTTTCCCATCAAATATTTTTGTCTGACTCTTCTTTTTGTCTTGATTTTTACTACCCTGAACTTTTATTACAAGCTGCCTTACCCTGTAGAGAAGTAGCTGCAGTATACATTACGCAGGTAGAATAGAAATCATTAAGACTGCTGGAGTGTAAATTCCTCCAAACTCTCTTTTTTGCATCCTCCACATAACGTAGAAAGAGGCCTTGTCCTTGAAGTCAGCAGTCAGTATTGTTAACCAATCATAGAAATTCAGGCTAGTTATTGTTTTAGGGAGGACCCAAGAAACTGACACCTCTGGCTTTATTTGTTAATTTCACCGTAAGACTCACTACTTTCCACTTCCTCAGTGGAAATTTGTCTCTTGTATATTCTCCTGTTTAGCATTCATAAATGAAATCCAAAGGTCACCGATCACAGCAGTGATGTTGTCTTCCTGCCCTCCCTCTTGCTGAGCTAGGCACTTTTTAGGTAGAGTCTACTTAATCCTCACAGTCTTGTTAGTGTCACTATTTAACTGCCAGGCAAATTGAGGACTAGGAAACTTAAATGTCTTAGGAAGAAAGCAAGGAAATAAACTTTACCTTACGGTTCAGCAACAGATGAAAGAAATACATAGGGGAGAAAAAAGGAGCCAGGCGTGGTGGCACACACCCGTAATTCTAGCACTCGGGGAGGCTGAGGCAGGAGGTTTGTTTAAGACGAGCCTGGGCTACAAAGTGAGCACAAGGCCAGCCTGAACTGCATAGTGCAACCCTGTCTCAAAGAGACTAGATAAATAAATAAATAAATATTTTAAGAAAGGATGCATATTTAAGGATGTATGAAAGAAAAAAATTGCTTCAGATGGATCAGTAGAATGCCAAAGAGGCAGGGAAAAATTGCCGATGACTTAGGAGGAGTTATTCCTGCCTATTCCCTTATACTATTGTCCAGGTGGAGAGAAAAGCTACTTTTGTTTTTGTGACATTCTCTTGTCATGTGATCATAACTAGGAGGAAGGGGAACTCTCATAAATTTCTTGAATTCACACATTTATTTGGCTAATTTCAAGTTGTGTGGTTTAACATATGGACAAAAACCCCAGTCTTCTTATCCCTCTTCTGGATTGGCCCTTGTTTTGGGGGCTCCCAGCTTTTAGTAACCCCAGGACCTCTGGAGAACCTGAGCATGTCCTAGATCCCTCCACTTCTCCATGGACGGCCTCAGGGCTCCCTGTCATTATTGCGCTGGGAGTAGTGCCTCAAGGCTCCCAGAGCTCTTGCATAGCCAATCGGAAGGACAAACAGTGTCTTCTGCCCACACTGGACAGAGGGAGCTGCTGCACTGTGAGCAGCAACTGGGGGATCCCCAGCAAGTGAGCCTTATGTGAAGCATGAAGATCAGTCACAGTGAGAGACTCACTCACGTCTGAAGATTTGCTCAATAGATTGATTCAACATCCTTGTTCTTGGGATCAAGCGGGAAAGTGAAGCTTACAAGAGAGGAAGGGAAGTGAGGCTCTCCAGTGGCCCATTTTAAGGAGCAAAAGGGGAAATGTAGAGCAGATACGATGATTTGCAGAACAATTTCCATTCATGCTTTCTTTAGAGAACTCAAAACAGTGAAATATATCTGGAAATGGAGTTAAAGGTAAGGGCATATCTGGAGGTATGGTTAGAGAAATAAACAGAGCTAGGTAAGCCCTGTGCACCAGAAACTAGTTTAGATTTTATCTTAATTTTCTCATTGCTGAGGCGAAATACCCAACACCCAAAGTTAAAGGAGGAAAGGTTTATGGTTTATAGAGATTTCATTCCATAGTTGGCTAGCATGGCAGAGGAGCATTGTAGGGGATAAATGTTAATGAAATAAAATTTTAACGAAATAAAATATTATTGAATTTGTAGCGGTTTCGTGGCAGGCAGAAAACAATAAAAGTAAATGACCTGCAACAAGCGACAGTAGCAGCCTCTTTCTGCTTCTTTTATATTCTGTGCAGGCTACCTGGTTTAGGGAGGGTGCCAAACCAATCAGTGGATTGATTTAGTAATCATACATCCTTAATTCTAGCACCCTTCATCCTAGCATTGCAGCATGAATCAGTCACACACTCTAGATCTAGCCACCTCTGAAAAAGCCCCACCCATGACCTCATGAGGCTTTGGGGTGACATCTAGACACAACCATAGCAGGTTTTATCTTTTAGGTCTAGATGTTTTGGTTGAGCAAGATGATTGGATGTGCACAGTGGGCAGATGGGAAAGAGAGGGAAGGTGACCCTGGCTCAGGACTTGCATGTGCAAAGATCTGAGTTAGCAAGTACACCAAGTGTGAGCCTCCTGCAACAGAGGTGCAGAGTACCACAGCTGAGGGGTCCCCTGGGCCAGCCAGCAGTGCCCCGGGCCCCAGTCAGGGAGACTCAGTTTCATCCCCTTGGCTTAGGAAAGTTGTTGAAGGGTTTTAGCAGGGGAGATGGAGTCAGTGGGCATTTTTGAAGGCTTCCTCCTTTGAATAAGGGTTGAATGGGAAGAGCTGATACAGGAAGCCTATAATTAGGAAGGAAGATAAGACTGAGATTGGAGCCCTGGCCAACACCTATGCTAGGAGTGTGGAGGAGAACCCTGCAAGGGGAAGGTGATTTCACAGGGGTGGGAAAATTTCTCAGGGAGAAGGTGCAGGGGAAGCCAAGAATGATGGTGCTTGCTGAGAGCAGGATCAGGCCATTCTAAGCCGTGCTGACACCCATTGGTACAGGTGCTGCCAAGAGGCAGAGGATGGGGGAGCTGGCCTGAACAGGAAGCAGTTTAAAAGCTCACCGATGTGGCATTTTCTTGGTGGAAGAAGGTTGGTGGCTTCCTCATTCACTTGAGCCAGAAGTAAGGGCAGAATGACGGTATGTGGAGGGTGGAAATGTTTTCCTCACTGCCCCCTGTGACTCTTCATTTTCTCCCAGTGTTAGAGCCACTGCCTCTGCCCTGTGCCCAAATTGCACAGGGTCAGGTTTCTTCCCAGCCCTGTGATGATGGCCTTTGGGTCTCTTTCCACTGCTTAATGTACTGTCATTCAGGGTCACTATTTTGATTTTAATATTAAACTACAAAGAAAAAGGGAAAGTCATAGGAAATTTTTCAGAAAAATGGTAAAAAAAAAAAAAAGCAGTTACTCAAAGAGAATGCATAAAGAGAAACTTTAAAATAATCCTTTCCATTTTGTGCCTCCTTGCCTGTCTATCCACCAGAAGCAACAAAGACAAAACAAAAAACACACCCATGATTTGATGAATTGGAATGCTGGCTTCATGCTGATATATCTTTCTTTTACATTTTCCATATTCTGATTTAGATATATGAGGGCCTGCAGAAATTTCCAGAGACATGGCACTAGAAATAAGCAATTTGTTTTGTGGAAATTTGAAAAGGACAATATATTTTAGAAAACAAATGAAATTGGGCTCAGCTTAGCTGAATTTAAAGGCATTGGACAGAGGGCCTGAATTTTGACTTTCTCAAGGTAAATGTGCATGAAGCAACCAGGATGGGCATTTTCGAGTTCCTGTGAAGTTGGTATTATAATGTGCTAGCATGCCCGTGGCATCTCTGGAAATATCAGCATACAAATGAGATATAAATGCTTCTTGGTTCTTTCTCATAGTTTCTCTGATCTTACTGGCAATAAAAATATAAGAAGAAGAAAGAAAAAATTCTTCAGGAGTATAAAATGTTATTGAATTTGTAACAGTTGTCATGGTTACCTGCATAGTTTCTTGCCTTATTAATGTGTAATTCCCTTTATTTCTGGAAATGCCATTATAGTGAAATATAATAGTCCACAGCCTCTTAGCAAGTTTCTCCATGTGTCTCAGAGACTCAGACAATGACTGTGATGAATGTGTGTATGGTTCCTGGCCCACCTGTGTCCTGTTGATTCAGTAACTAGGACATCCATGTTTAGGAAAAGACAACTTGAAGTTAATGACTTTTGAGAGTTCCTTAAAAGTTCAACCATTTCCCCAAACAAAGTGATTATTTTTTCCTATAGGAAAATAATCCAAGGCTTGAGTCTCTAACTAAAATAATTTAGGTTTTCTGACATGGAAACTTTTTAAAGTATTTAATTACTTACAGGAGTCACTTGGAGATATTCAAGAATCTTTTTGATCAGCTTGTGTGTGTGTGTGTGTGTGTGTGTGTGTGTGTGTTAATGGGGATTGAATCTAGGACCACCATACTGAGCTACACCCCAGCCATTTTTTTATTTTTTGTTTTTGAAACAGGGTCTCACTCAGTCACTAAGTCACTAAGTTATCACTAAGTTGAGCTTGAACTTGTGATCCTCCTGCTGCCACCTCCCAGAGTACTGGGATTACAGGCATGCATCTGATCACATCAATTCATTTAAAAATTACCTTTACTTATTTGCTTGCTTATTTATTTTTATCAGAGAAGGACTTTGTGAGACACTAGTAGTAGAGGTTTTGAGTAAGTTTTCTAAGTATGTTTTCCTGCTACACAAGTTAAAGCTAAATAAAGTTATTCATTAAACAACCTCTCAGGCTAGCTGCTTATGGCAGAAGCTGCTGACTTGCCATGCTCATGTCTCTTCTTCCAGACTGCCTTTCATAGCATCCCTTGTTGTTGGGCCTGTGATTGGATGTTACCCTCAGCCTTCTTTATCCACAGGCTTCACATCTGTGGATTCAGCAAACTGTTAGTTAAAAAAAATTTCACTTGTGCTGCACACATAGAGATTTTTTGCTTATTGTTCCCTACAATACAGTGGGACAATGATTAGATTGGGTTTGGTATTGTAAGTAATCTAGAGATGATTTGAGGTATATAGGAGGACTGACAGAGGTCCTATGCAAATATGCCATTCATTGTTTTATTTGTTTGTTGAGACAAAGTCTGCTATGTAGAACAGGCTGGTCTCAAACTAGCTTGTAGTACTGCTGCCCAAGACTCCCAAGTGCTGGGATTCCAGACATGCATCTCCAAGACCTGCCATTTTGCCATTTCATGTAAGAGATTTAATATATTTGTACATCTGAAGGTGTCCTGGAACCAAAACCCAAGGAGGATAGTCACTTGCAAGTCTGGTCCATAAGCACTTCCCACTTAACCCTCCAGGTATCCCTGGTTTTCATGCTTTTTGGAGACCATGCAGCCTGAACCCTTGAATCAGTGTGAGGAACAGAATATCACAGTAGGTCAGGAGCATTGATTTCCATGGATTGGAGACAAAACCTCTGAGATGGGAGGCCTGTACAAGTATGTTGTGTCAGCTATGGTTACTGTAAGTAATATACTGCTTAGTAATGTTTCTTCTAAATGGACCATATAATCCTTGGGAGAAAGCCCATGTTTTTTATCCCATAGCTTCTTTCACAGCCTTTGAAAAGAAACTAGCCTTGTAAATTCCAGAGCCCCATAATCAGTGTCTAGTGATAAATTTGCTGTTTTAAAAGAGTTCCAGAGATATAAATGGCTGCAGCAGTAGTAGGTATTTGGGAAATGTCAGACCCTGTAACATATATACAGGAAAAGAAAAGAAAGAAAGGAAATTAACTTTTTCTAGATACTTCTGTGTATGGTACCAAGTACTGGATTCAGTTCTCAATATACATAGCTTCATTTTTTCCCTATAATTAATCTCATGAGGAGAGCTAGCATTTCCATTTTTACAGATTTTAAAGTGTCATAAAGGTTAAATAACTTCATCTATTGCTAAGGAGCAGCAAGGGAAGATTCGAACAAATGTTTGCCAGAAACCAGATGCAGCAAAGCTTTTCACTAATTGGGAGCATATGCAAACAAAATTTGATTGTTTGTCATTTTGGGAACAGAAACTTTCCTTCAGTTATTAGAAAATTATAATCTCAATATTATTGAATTTTACCTGCTATATTAATGAAGCTATCGGAGCAACCGTTATAATAGATTGAGAATAACAGCAGCTTAAAACTGATAGCAAAGAGGTTGGCAGGCAGCTCTTCTTCATTAAGCTCATCCAGGGCCCTAGGTTCTTTCATCTGATTGCTCCTGGATCTTCTAAGTTTGTTGCTTGTTTGCACAGTGGCAGTTGGTCCATCATGCCATGTCTGTGTTTAAGCCATTAGGACGGGGTTACAAGAGAGAAGAGAGCATGCTTCTTTTCAGTTGAGGACATGACCTCAAAATTGTACACATCACTTTTGCTCACAAAAGTCACATAGTTGTATGCACATGTAACTGCAAGAGAGTCTAAGAAATGTCCTTGTTAAGCACCAGTATTTATGTTCTTCTAGAGGAAGGTGGAAAGAGAGATTGTGGAACATATGGCAGCCCTTGCCACAACTTCTTACCTTCCCACTATTTGACGGACATGCTAATGAGAAAGACCCAGAATGGCTTTAGCAGGAAGGAAATGTACCAAGGAAACTTTAGTAAATTAGAAATTGAAGCTCTCCTTTCTGTTTAACCTCTTCCAGTGCATATACCAAGAGAATAAAGAGTTAATGCCATGCATTAATTTGCTTTAAAATATGCTTTAAATTTTCCATCAGTATACTCCCAAGAAAATGATCACAATAAATTGAGAACATTTGAACTCAGACTAGATATTAAATCATACTAACTATCTAGAATTAATTTCACTAGACTTGATGTGTGATTAGAATATAAAACAAGGCCTCATTTGG
Organism: Dasyprocta punctata; assembly: GCA_004363535.1. Taxonomy (NCBI): domain Eukaryota; kingdom Metazoa; phylum Chordata; class Mammalia; order Rodentia; family Dasyproctidae; genus Dasyprocta; species Dasyprocta punctata. The sequence continues at coordinate 29,136 of RJWM01010290.1, forward strand.
TAAAGATATTTACTGAGGTACGTGTAAGTGAAATGACAGAAAGCCTGGCGTTTGCTTTAAAACACTCCAGGAACAAATGGAAAAGGGGAAGATGAATAAATGAAACTAAGTTGGGAACATTTTAGTCATTGAAGCTAGATGATGGGTTTGATGGCGTTCTTTATACTTGTATGTATATCTGAAATATTTCATAATGAAAAGTTAAATACCGATGCAAGAAATACAGATATTTTTGGCTATGCCTCAGTGTTCATATGAGCTAATTTCTGTACTCCAGTTAAGCCCTTTCATAAGTTTTCCAGTGTAATACTTACTCTGCATGCATATGTACACCTGAAAGCTCTGTGTTGTCTATAGAATTCGTTAACAATTGGCTTTTGAGTTAGCTAAATAAAACTTTCATGAGTGGCTGCTGCATGCAGTGATAGAAGGGATGCAAAAATAAATATCAAAAGGCTCCTTTCAGCAAGAGTAAAACTGAGTTGAGTAGGCGAGACAGTCTCTCAGTAAAACTAACTCAAGAAAATTGTAGAAGAAGGCACAAATGTCAGGAGATCATTGGAAGGATCACTGGAAGGATCAGGAGAAGAGTCCTGGATGAGCCAGCACGAGATCTAAAGGAAATGTAGGCTTTTGACAGATGGAAGCAGAATGGAGCTTGGTCTCGACAGGGGGCCATCAAGAGAAAGGCTCCAAGCCAAAATGTAATATGGTTTCCTGGTGACAGCAAAGGGAGATACATTTTCTTGAGTATGAATATCTGGATGTCCCATTAAAGAAAAACAGAGAGTAAATCAAGAGGACTAGACTGGGGAAATTAATATTTTTTGTAGGGACATTTATTTTTGAGATACTGATGAGACTCAGGATGAGATGTCCATCGTGTTGGGACACAGAAAGGTCAGTGTGGTTAGTCACCTGCTAAAGTTGATAGCTTTGGCAGTAGGCAGATGTTGAGAACTGTAGAGAACAGGGAACAGATTTTAGTTCTTTAGATTTTAGTTGACTTTAAAGATAATATGAGTCATTCGTGTGACAAGATCTATGTTCCTTCCCCGTCTCCTCTACTGAACTCAGCACTTCTCATCCTTACAGAACCTACCTCTGCTTTCTCCTAAATTCCTCCCGAGAGTTATCAGCCAGAGCATCTCTACTGCCTGACTTCCATCCATTCTTTAACCCACTCTCAATGAGAATTCTGCATCACTACAATGATACTGGTAGAGTTATCAGTGACTGCCACGGTGACCACAGGTTCCATGGATACTTTGTTTGTGACAGGTTATTGCTAAGTAGCCCAGGCTAGCCTCAGACTCATGATCCTCCTATCTCAGCCTCTCACAGGCTGGAATTCCACCCATGCACCACCACACCTGGCTTCCTTTGATTCCTTGAGCAGTTTTTTGCCTATATGGTAACCCTGTTCCTCAGAACTGTTTTCCCAGCTGCTGATTTTCTTCTGCTGCTGTGTCAGTATCTTTGCAGCCTGTTCCTCTGTGGGACCCTGACACGCAATGTGGCTTGAGAACCGGTGCTGGCCTCTCTTTCCTTCCCACAGTCCCTCTTGGAGGGGTTTTTTCCTGTTCCATGTTTTTGGCTGAGTTGGTGAAGCTTCCACATTTATGTTTCATTTAAGTTCTGGTCCTTATGTGTTTCTGCCTGAGATTTCATAAGTAACATATCCATAATGGAAATTTCAACCCTGATCGCCCTCCAAACCTGTTCTTCATCACAGTAAATATCACTGCCATCTCCCATACTTCTCAAGCCACCAAAGTCAGTCATTGAATTTGAGCAGGGTTCACAAGACACCTCCACTAGGAAATCCAAGCAAATATTGCCTGTTTAAAAAATGTGCTTTGACCCTCAAACTGTCATTGAATGTAGCTTAACTATGTGGACTTTTAAAACAAAGCTTTCTGATGCAACTTCATCACAGTAACAGTTCGATTTAGGAACTATTGCTATCTTTAAATTTAAATTTGTGGTTAGCTTTAAGCTATATATTTTACAAGATTTTGTGGGTTATTAATACTGGGCTGCCAAGCTTTCTGAACCTAATCACATTTGGTGACAGGACTAACCCCAGATGGCTCCAGTAGTAGAAGGAACCCTCAAAAATCATTTGGAAGATCCAGATGTTCTTGCCTCTCCACAGGATTAGAAATCCACAATTGTAGACATCTCCTCTGTTCTGCCCAGAGGAGACGTTGTGAAAAAGAGAGCAACTCAGATTCTCCTGTTTTTTTGAGGAATGAGAATCCTTTCCTTTCTATCCTGCTGGATCTGGAGTGGATGGGATTAAATTGGGTTTATATTTTAGCTATTCCTTATAAGTTTGTGTTCGTCTAAAGACACAATGATTTGTTTCTACTTCAAGAAGAAGCAAGTCAGTTGTGAGTGTGATTATTAAAGTCATTCTTAGCCCTTTTCTATACTATCTCCCATGTCAAGCACATCATAGCATTAACTGATGTTGCCTAAGTGTGTACTTTGGCCACACATCCTCCCAGGTGCTCTGAATGTACAACTACGAGTTAATTGCTACTACCGTTTCACAGATGAGGAAGTTGAGGCATAAGAAATTAGTAAGTTGCTCAAAGATACTTGGCTAATGCAAAGCCAAGATTTTAATGCAGACTATTTGACTCTGTCTTTAACCACTGTCTGCAGAGAAACTGTCTCTGGGTGTCCTTTTCTGCTCATTCCTATTGTGTCATTGATGTAAGATGTTCCATCAATTTAATTTAATAAAAGTTTTTAGCAATAAAGTTGAATACTACCAAATCTAGTACAGTTACTTTGAGACTAGCTCTTGAAATTTTAACTGTTGTTTTTTCTTGTTTATAATTCCTTTCTATCCTGTGTCCTTGAGTTTTTTAGCTTCAAGGACAAGTTAACTGCAGAAAAGAGGCAAATTCCTGGCCATTAACTTCTAAAATTGGGTCACACAACTCAAAAAGATTGTTGAGCCAGAATTGGTTTTGTCGTTGTTGCTGTTGCTGCTGTTTTCCTTTGGTGTTTTTTTTTTTTTAATAGGACAGGATGTTTCTTAAAGTGAAAAATATCTTTGAGATTTGCTTTGCATGTCAAGAGCCAGAGCCAGATGATTCCCTCACGTGAGTTGGGGAGAATGAAAGATGGTGTCAGAATCGTCCTGGCCCAAAAAAGATCATCTGCTAGCTGCTGGCAGGAGGAGAATCTGCAGTTTGGTTGCTGAAGGACCCTGAGAAGGTGTACCAGGCCCTGGTATCCTGGAGGTAGAAGAGAATGGAAGTCTTAGAAGTATTTAAGGAAATTTCAAAGTACAGGATGCCCAGATTTGAGTTCCAGAGCATTCTCTCCTAAAGAAGAAACAAGCATCAAGACAGTGGGGCGGGAAAGCAGTAAAGACTGGTCGAGGTGTCCAAGTTGCATAGAGGCTTCTACAGATTCCTTGTGTCCCCAGAGGCCTCTGTGAGAAGGGATCCAGGGTCTGGGTGTCCTCATAAGGGAACATGATTAGCAGATGAGGTATAAATTTTCTGTGCTAGAGGCCGGAGACATAGAAACGATGTAAGCAGCCAAAGCCCTGTGGGTCAAAGTTCCTAACAAGGGTGAGCAGGAACAGAGGACAAATATACCAGATGTTGCTCTCCACAATACCACAATGCATATGGCTGTTCCTAGAATTTAGATTCTATCCCAGCAAAACAGAGTACCATCTTAGTTCACGTATGTTTAAATTGGAATTTGACTGCGACATAACTGAACACAGTTGAATTTCCTGAAGTGGTTGTGGTATTAGCAGGTAATTTACTCAAGGTCACATAGTTAGAGAATAATATAGCCAGGATTGTAGTGAGGTAGTCTGAGCTCACTGTGTGTACTCCAGAGCACCATGCTGGCTGGCACCATTGTCTCCCTGACTCTGCTGCCACTGAATTTCCCACAACCAAATAGAAAGATGGCTCAAGGTCTAAGTTAAATTACATTACAGAAAGTTAGATTGACTGTGAAATACACCCTGTGACTTTACACAGAAATTTCAAAGATGTAGTAACATTAAAGTGTTTGAGAAAGGAAGAAGTGTAAAATATAATCTTTTCTTCCCAGCTCTCTTCCCACCACCTGATCCATATTGACTTGAATTATTGGAAATGCTTTCAAACTAGAGAGATTTAGTTTTTCCTATGTAATGAGGAGCAAGAAGACTGGGACCAATGATTGGGCTCTTTAGTGAGATAGAATTTTGTGCAGAATCAGAGAGAACTTCCTCACCATCTCAGACATCCGGAGATAGAACAAGCACCCTCGGGTGGTGCCACATGCCATGTTCCTTGAGATGCCAGCACTGTCCAGACACCTACGATTAAGAGGGGACCTTATGGAGGCAAATTCAGCAGAGGACACATGGCTGGATTCCATGACCTTTCGGGTCCCTTTCTAATTTGAAGTTCTGCCATTTTAAAGTGGAGGGCGTGAACACCAGATTGTTATGTGTCTAAAGAGTGGGAAGTTAGAAAACGGAAGCACTGGGTACAGAGCAGGGTTTTGAAGGTAGCAACTGAGGGAAACAGAGCTCTACTCATGGTGTGATAGGCCTCCGGGAAGGTTTAACACTAGGAAGGACTGAACAGATTGCAGAGAAAAGTCGGAATGAGTGAAAACAAAAACCTGAAGGTTGAAGGGGATGCTATTGCCGTATGTGTGGTTGCATGACAGTACGGTAGTCTCTCCTTGTTTAAGGGGAACACAGTGCAAGACCTCCAATGGATGCTTAAAACCAATGCTAGCACTGATACCTAAATATGCTATATTTCTCCTATGTGTTCATACCTATTATAAAGTTTGATTGAAAATTAGGCACCGTAAGAAATGATCAATGACTAAAATTACAATAATTATAACAGGACTGTAGCAAAAGTTATATGAATGTTCAGCATAAATTTCCATGGATTTGAAAGTCACAGGACTGGCACCCCACTCTAATCCTGCTGCTGGCTTGCTGATGATTATCCAGCACAGATCTGGGCTCTGACTGCCTCCTTTGTCTATCGGTGAGAGTTGGGACACATTGCAACACAACTTGACTTGGACACTGTCACAGAACTTAGACCCTGGAAGAGAACCTCAGGTTTGAAATTGCGGAGACACTTGCTTTTGTGTTTTTGTTGTTGTTGTTGTTGTTGTTCTTTTAATTTTTTTGTCCTTGTTTTTTGTTTTGTTTTTGTGAGTGTGAACATTAACTTCTTTGTTTTGTCTTGTCTTTGGTTTTTTGTTTTTTCTTCTTTACTTCCTCCTGTCTTCTTCACCAGCGTCCTAGGGCTTGGGTAATCTTTCTTTGCCCTTCAGCTTTGCTTCTAATCCTTTTTTCTTTTTTCGTTTTTCCATTATTTCCTTTTTTCCCCTTTTAAATTTTCTCCCCTTAATTACTTCTTTCTTATTTTTGTTCTCTATAATTTTTCTCCCTCTTTTTATTTTATCTTCTGTTTCTTGCCAGATGTTGCCCTACACATAATTCTATAGCCATCCTTCTACTCCCCAGTAAGATCTTTTGTACCACTTCTCCCACTTCCTTCTCATATCATAGTGTTTAAGGTTTCAAAGTTTCCCTTTTGTACCCACCCCATTCTGAATTCCTAAACTTTAATAGTACAACCATAAAGCTTTGTTAATATTTTGATAGTTAACTCTGTAAAATTACTGTTAAGATATTTTCTACCATTAGCAGAGATATAGCTGTTGCATTTAGTACATATGAGCTATAAATCACCACCTGGGTTGCCTTAAGGTTTGCCTCATAACTGATGGTTTCTTCTCTAGGATTAAGGATGGTACATAATTGTTTCTTACAGTGTATTAGTATCTAATTTGTCTTGGGAAATACTACTGTAGCTGTTTTGCTTGATATTAATAGGATCATACAATTGTCACTATTTCTCTTTAACCAAACACTCAGATTATCTTTGTGACATTAACAGTAATACAGTACATGTATTGGGTGATATACTGTGTACCCCCAAGTCCTCATATACTTTTGATGGGGCTGAGTCTAGTGCCAGGTTGGTGATACGACATACACGGGGTGGAGCTGACATACAGTGTAGGGGAAGGCGGGTCTTCCTCCACACTTCCATCTCTCTGTCTCTCGCCAGCATGCTTGCTGCTTGCAGCCGCCATGAACAGCAGCCCCACCACACCGTGCTGCCTTGGAGCCAACTAAGTATGGACTGAAACTCCCAAGAACCTTTAAGAAATAAACCTTTCCTTCCCTAATTTTGGGCATCAGGTATTTTGTCTCAGCAACGAGTAAAAAGTAAGACATTACGTTTCCAGAAAATTTGGTTCCTGGGCTAACTGCATTGCATCTTCCTTTCCCCAAATAACCAAAGGTGGTTGAATCTTGGGGTGTAGCAAGGGATTATAGTTAATCACACCCTAAGTACATCTCTGAAAAGCAACTAAAGAGATCTCTATACTAGCAACAAAGTCTTTAGACTATAAGCATCCACAAATAGCACAAAACAAAACAGGCAAATAAAAACAATAGAAACATTGGAAGAAAAGGAAACAAAACACCTCCCTAAACACCTAATTCCCCAGAAGCCAATTCAGAGGGCACCAAGATGCAGAACAGTATAAACCATATACCTGAAATACTCAAAAACATGGTAGAGGGTGTTAGAAAACACCTCAGAAATATTTGGTGAGATTGGAAAAGATATAACAGATAATGGAAGTATTAACCAAAAGATGCAGGGTTTGTTAGAAAACATACTGAAAGCTAAATGAGCCAACTGAACTATATAAAACATAAGTAACCAGTTTACCAAAGAATTAGAGCCCATGAAAAAGTTTTAATCAGAAATCCAGATTACAAACCGTATTGAAGGTATGAGCAGCAGGATGGACCAATGTGGGGACAGAATTTGAGAACTACAAGACGATGGTGCCTTTAAAGACCAACTATTCAAGGACACTTTAAAAAGAGAAAATGAAAAATTGATCCAGCAACTGCTAGATGATACAAAGAAGACTAATTTAAGTAGAATTGGATTAAGTGAAAAATCAGAAGACAACACAAATAGCATAAAAAATCTATTCACAAACATAATGGCAGAAAGCTTCCCAAATACAGGAAAAGAAATGTGGTCTCTCTCCAAATGTCTTATTGTACCCTACTCAGCCTTCTCCTTGTAATGCAAGAGAATATACTGCCTCCGTGGTGAGATGGTGTTAAATGAATGAAAAATTAAGAATGATATGCAATTTAAAACAAGTATTTTTCTGTAATTTTTTAATTTAATATTTTTGGACCATGGGGACTTTAGACTATGAAAAGTGAAACTGCAGGTAAGGGAGGGGACTACTGTACACCAAAACTTAGTGTACAGCAACTTTCTTTTTATTATGCCTCAAGATTATGTAGATCTGGAACTGAGGTGATGCTCCATGGCAGGATTCTCCTATCGCATGTGTTATCGACACTTGGGGGTCTTTGGCTGCTGTGGCCTCGCACCTTGGTGAGGATGGCTGGAAAGTCGTGTTTGGCTGGGGCTGTTACAGGAGCACCTACTCGTGGCCTCACTAGCCTCTCTGGGTGGCCTGACCTGTCAGTGTCAGTTTGTGGTTCCCAAATCCATATTTGAGGAGACCGCAAGGTTAGGACCACAAGGCAGACCCAGCTGCAGAAGTAGAGCATCATTTCTGTTGCATCTCTTGGCCAGCTAAGTCCTTAAGCCCAGCCCAGATTCAAGGGGCAAGGAAGCAGATTTCACCTCTCAGTGGGAGAAGGGGCAAAGCATTTATAGCCATCTTTAATCTCCCTTCTTCTATCCCTAGAAGACCCTGAAACATGGGGAGTTCAAATCAAGAGCAGAGATAGAGGGATGGCCCTGAAGTGGTGAAGGGAAAGGATGTATCTGCTTTGGCGACTATAAAGGGGTTCCAGGAGATGCAGATAGGAATTCTAGATGAAGGCCAAAAAAAAAAAAAAAAAAAAAAAGTGAAACGAATTATTTCCAGAGCGTTCAGGTAACCCTCTCTCTGCTAGAATATCCCCTAAAGAAATTATGCTACGTACACGCTGGCCATAGATTTTAACCTGTAGGTTGGTTTTTGTTCTGATAATACATCGTTGCTGATTTCACCAGCATCACTCTCACAGGCTCTGTCTGCAGGCCCGGTTTGCAAGACTTACTGACTCAGGTCTCCAGTGCCCCTTGTGTACTCAGTGTAGCACTCCAGACTCCTGGGTAGCCCAGGACACTGGGGCAGGTAAATTGGCTTTCCGGGAAAATAAGCCCATCTGTGGCCTCATTCCCAGAGCACACCAGCCATGAAGTGAGATTTGAGTAGTAAAATGTGAAATCTGCTTTCTACAAATTATCCAGATAATCTCTTGCAATCCGTTTCTGGATAATAAACAGAGCCACATGACGGTGACAGTCTGGCAGGTATTCAAAGCTGCAGTGATTGTGGCTTGGCTCCTGTCATAGCCACGGAGCCGTTCCATAAGGGTGATTTATGTATCTTGTCTGTGTGCATCCTTTTGATAAAGATCTTTAGAAGCTGACTAATTAATTTTAAAGGAATGTTTCTCTTTGGCTTCATGTCTCATTCCTTTCACATTATATATTCTGGTGATAAATGATGGATGCATAAATACATTATCTTTGCTCAATCAGTGTTTTTTCTGTTGTTGATATAAAGTGTACAAATTGGATTTGTTTCAGGATAGCTACATTTGGAATGTGACATTTTGCCAAGTGAGAATCACACTTACCCATACAACACAGATGTGAATTTTGCAGTTGTTTTCTTTTAAAATAGTATATGTCTGTGGTGCCATTGATTAATGTAATATTGCATTAATGTGCTGTTACAACACCCCAGGGTATGCATGGTGTCTTTCAGCCAGCAGCGAAGAATGCCCCAAACTAAAGTCTTTAATAAAATACAGATTGCAGCACAAAAAATAGGCATCAACCATGAGAATTTATGGATAGCAAAAAGTGCTTGAGGAATCAACTTTTAATGGATTTGCCAATGGAAACACAATGTAATTGTTACCCAATTTTGTTCTTCTAAATCACTAGAAATCATCCATATCTATTTATTAAATCTCTGTTTTTATATGACCAAGATAGCATGACTGTATTGTTTCATAACTTTTTTTCTTTTTAAATGTCCATGTGCTAGGTGTTTGTATTGTTAGATCCAAAAGGCCAATAGAGGCGGACAGGGCCACATGTATATTTCATTGCGAAATTTAAAATTGAATTTTTCAGTATTCATTGTAAATGGCTAGGGAGCAACTTTCTGCAATGTAGTGCTGATATGACACTGGTGTAGGATCTTCTGAATCTATTTCAAGTAGCAACTGTATATTTTTTCTTTCACAAAGTAGTTTTTAGTCTTTAACCATAATATTTTTCCTGTTACAAAAATCTGTGATAATATTTTTCTAGATCAACTAACTGATGAAAAACTTTTAATTAAATAAAACATCTTTGGTGCAATATAACTCAACTTTGTAAAAGAAGATGCTACTGCTAGCCATGAAAAGAAGATACTTCATGCCAGAAAGGCATGAAGTCAACAGTACCCTCTTTCAGATTGCAGAGATAGTGGCATTGTTCTCAAATATCTAGTTGATAAGAAAAATACAAGCAAGTCTTTCTCTTTTTAGTGAAAGTCTATCATTGCTTTACAATGAATTTAAATGTAGTAATGTAAATTCCTCCTTTTAACTTTCTAAAATTTTGAGATTCAGAAGAAAACAAAAGATTTTTTTAAAAGTATAAAGCTCTTTAATTGAAAGAAATTTTTTCTGTAATCAAGTTTTATGAATCAGCATTTTGATGTAAATAATTTACAGCTTAGCAGAATAAGATCACTAAGTTTAGCATGCAGAAAACCATTTCATGGTTTTTGCTAATAATAGTAATAGAGACCAGTTGGAATGAGCTAGACCACCAGTCTTGATAATATGCCTCCAAAAGTCCAAGTGGTGTTGGTGCTTACTGGTGCGGGCATCACTCATATATTTCAAGCTTGAACATTTTTAATGGACTCTGTAAAATAAATGTCAGTCAAGATTAACAGCTAACAATGAAGGACCATGTGCTGGCTGCTGTCCAGGTGGGGACAGCCACACCTAAGCCTCTCTCCGTGAGTCTGCACTATTCGTGGTCTGTGGGGGGAAGGGGGACCAAGCCTCACCAGGAAGCAATCCTGGCCAGGAAACCATATCATTTTCATTGTTTTGTTGGGTTTGGTTTTATTCTCTTTTGTTTTGTTTGATTATGTTAAATATGATGATATGAGCAGCTATGTGTTTTTTTTTTTTTGTGGCACTAGGGTTTGAACTCACAACCTTGCGCCTGCCAAGCAGGCGTTTAAGCTGCTGAGCCAAACTCCCAGCCCTAGTTTTTTGAGGCAGGGTCACACTGTGTAGCTCAGACCGGCCTTGTGCTCACGTTGTAGCCCAAGCCGGCCTCGAGCTCACAATGCTCCTCCTACCTCAGCCTCCCGAGTGCTGGGGTTAAAGGCGTGCGCCACCACGCCCGGCTGAGCAGCTATTTGAAAGATAGCAAGACATATTATGGTAGCCATTTTTAATTTACTAGTGGCTTGTTTTGAAGTCCTTTATTGCATTCACTGTTTTGGTTTTATTATTTCTATTCTATTCTGTTCTGTTCGATTTTTACTATGGCCAAAAGTATCTGCAGCTAATTTGAAGACAACAAAAAGCATTATGGTAACTATAGCTGGTTTCATAAGGTTTTGAAGTCCTTATCACTTATGCTGGTTTATTTTTGATTGGTTTTATTTTCCTTGGTTTTATTCTTTTTTAAAAAAAACAATGAACTAAGGGACAGAATCTCTGTGGTAGACAGTGTCTGCTCCTGGGGGGCGGGGAGGGAGTCCATGATATCATAAGTGATATAAACTCTAAACTCAGGAGTTGTTAGGATAACTGTACCCTACCAGTCTGTAAGAGTGGGCGTTTTGAAGAGCGGCCCCCCTAGACATCCCTTCTTTTGTGGATGGTGATTTTCCTTTTGCCCAGTTGTAATGAACTGAGCTTTAGATTCTATCCCATGACTGTCCTTTCGGGAAACCACCAGATGGAATACCTTCCATGTCCTAATTATATAGTCCTCTTGTGTTTTTCTAGTGTTTGTATTCCCATAGTTGCAAATAAAAAATATATTTTTAGTTTTAGAATTTTCCTTTCCATTAAAAAATAATCCCTGAAGATTTGTGGCCTGTTATTTCTGCTAATGTCATTGCTTCCATAGCAGCAAGCTAAGACTGTGTAAGGAACCTTGTTTACAAAAGCAGTTATATAAGTGAACATTATAGCTACATGTAGCAAGGTTTCAATTTAGGTTTTCTGCAACTATTACACTGTACACACACACACACACACACACACACACACACACACGCCTTCCAATTTGTGTTTATACTGATTGTAATGTAACCAAGTGGATTTTCCTGTCCATGAGCAAAGGTGAGACCAGTTCTTTGGACTGTCTTGGCAGAATGAATACTCATGCTTCTCATGTTCTTAGCCATAGAAAATAAAACAAATGAGGCTGTGTGGACATTTAATCCTGAGAGTAGATTTAAGGAAATATTAAGAGAAATCAAAGAAAATATATTCCCAGTTTTTCAGTTTATGTTGCTAAGCATATACCTAGCATTGATGTTCATGTTCTTTTTGCCTGGAAGGTTTAGTCTCTCAAATTTTCAATCAATAGAATTAATGTCTCTAGGATATTTTAGACTTGCTTTCTTGTCTTCTTTTTACTCAGTTCTTTTTTTTTTCAAATCATATTCTTTATTATTACATGTGTGTAGTACATAATGTTTACATTCCTAATGGGAACTGGTACCTTTACACAACACATCTTAATTCCTTTTTTATCCCTTTCCATTTCTCTCCCCTCAATCCATCTCTTGCTCCCCTTCCTTTTTTTTCTTGGTACATATTTGCCAAATGTAAAGTTTACATTCCTTATGTGGAGTTGGTACATATATGTGCTTCACTGTCTTCTAGGTGAGAGATTTTAGTGGCAATGCTATGCTAAAATGAAAATATCTGTGTGAAGGGTGATTTCTAATTAGATATAACTCAATATAAAATGAGACAATCATGATATTCAGAGAAAACAGGCTAAAGTATGCATTGTGAGGGTTTTGTCTTAAGGTGGATAGGAATGACCTTCGTGAATGCTCAAATGTGCCTTAGCCAACTTTCCTCAAAAGATAGATGCCAGAATCTTTCTGATGCATTCTTCCTGTGTCCTGTTGCACAAGTAAAAGCCAGCTAGAAAGTGAAATTACTTTTTTTACAGTATTCTCAAGCAACATCCTTTACAAAATAATGTCACTCAACAACTTCTGGCCATAGGACTCTGAATCTACTCTACAGAAGTACAAGCGACATAGGAGCCATGAGCCACTTCCCCCTTCCTGCTGAGAGCTTACAGTTGCATGGCAAACACAGCCAAGAATCCTGGATAAAATAAATGCTTGCAAATAAATGAGGCAAAGTGACACATATACAACCAACTGTGTTATATAATCAGAGGCAGGAAGGGTCAGTGACGCTAGGTTTTGTTAGACTGTCAAGGCTTAATTCTTCTGAGACCTTTTCAGGAACAGAAGGCTGTAATTTAGTAAGGAGGAGGAGCATGCTTCAGAGACAGCCAGCAAAATAGTGGCATCATAAAATCAAGCAACACTGGAGAAATTAAAAATTCAACTCACTGCCTTCATGCTGCACCAAAGCAATCCCATAAAAACTGTCAAATCTCACCCTTCACCCATCGGAAGCCTTTCAGAACCATTTTAGACTTTTTTCCCCAGCTATTTTAAAACCCTGTCTCTGTGTAGAAAGTGAACTCCTAGGATCCTTAAAAAGTAATCTCCAGCTATAATTCAGGAAAATTGCTGCTGCCAACCAAAATCAAGGTGGGGTGCTCTCCGGGAAGCAGTAGGAAAAGGTGGCTGTGAAAAGCAGAGAGGAAAGACCTCACCGTGGGTCCTTCACTAGCCAGATGGCAGGAGCTGGCTCCAAAGAAGAAGAAAGAGAAAGGCAGAGGGGGCCGCTCCCCGGCATCCAATGTAGCAGGGGCCTTTGAGAGTCTCTACTTTAGAATAATTTAGTTAACCTAGAAGGTTACCCAAAACCACCTCACCCCTGCAGCTCTTGCAATAAAGAAAACAGTTCTTGCTTTCCTCATTTAACAAAAGGAAATGTATATAGTTTTGTTCTATTTACCACCTCTTGAATTTAAGCCCCTATTTTATCCTAAAATTATAGTTTTCTGTTACACCATCACAGGAGGTCAACTAATGGCCCCAGTGGAGTTGTTGTTCTAATTTCCAGAACCCTTGGATATGCTTTATTTCATGGAAAAGACAGAATTATGTTTGTGGATGAAATGTAGATATCCAATCAGCTGGCTTTGAAAGTTAAAGACATTATTCAGGAATATCCAGGTGGGCTCAGTGTAATCACAAGGGTCTTGTGTGTGGAAGGAAGGGGTAGAGTCAGTGTCAGGGTGAGAAGACCTGGAAATTGTCCATTGATGGTTCTGAGGATGGAACAGAGGACCATAACCAAGGGATGCAGGTCCCCTCTTCATGCTGGAAAAGGTAAGACATTGGATTCTCCAGAAGAGCTCCAGGAGGAACACAGCCCTGAAAATTCCCTGAAATTACTCCCATGAGACCCACATTGAACTTCTGCCTCTAGGACTGTAAGATAACAAATTTGTGTAGGTTAAGCCTTAGATCAAGTTGTGATCATTGTTACAGCAGTCATAGAAAGCTAATACAGCCATGCATTTCGTTTTCTCTCTAATAATGTTGGAAATGGCCTTGGTATCTGATTAACTCCTTTAGTTCTCCCATCTCTCTTCTTACTCAAGAATACACCCTCCTGGAGGGCAGGGCTGTGCAGGTTGTGTTCACTGCTAGAGCAGAATCTAGAATACACTGGTATGCAGCAAACGCTTCTTGAGTGTCAGGGGAATAATTATACACATGAACTAATAATTCATAATCCTGCTTCCTTTCCTGGGGCTTCTTCGAGATACACACATAGGAAGCCAAGGAAAAAGTAGTGAGGGTTCAGGAACCAGAGGAGTAGGAAAGTAAAGTTTCAGAAAGTTCAGTTGCAAAACAATTAAAATGTGGACTCTCTGTGTTCTTGAAAGAGTCCCATGATACAGAGGAATGTAAAAGTGGAATGAAAGAGCTCTTACACAGGAAGAAGCGGGAGTCAACCTCAGAAAACTGTTCGATTCCTTTTTAAGTTTTCTTACCATTGTGTCATAAATCAGGTTTTATCAGGAGACAATAAAAATGAAATTAACCCATAGCAATAAATATAGTGAGAGAACTAGATTCAGTAGAGGAATGAGGATAAAGCATTTATTGTGAAGTAAAATCAATATTGTTAAAATGTGTATCCCATTATGGATTTCAATTCCTTTTGCCTATTTACAGATTTTCATGTTTGTTACATCTCAAAGAAAAAAATCTCAAAATTTCTGACCTCCTAAAAGATAAAAGCCAAGTTGTTTTATGTTGTTTTTTTTCTTTCTAATTTGGCAGGATTCAATCATATCTTTCTTTTCTTTTAGATACTTCAGTTATTCCCATACATTTATGCTAAAATGGCACATAACAATATTTTGATCAATAATGGACCACATTATAATGAAGCTGAAAAATTCCTGTTTAAGATTTTACAGTACTTTTTCTATGTTTTTGTGTGTTTAGATGCATCAGTGCTTCCTATTGTGTTACAACTGCCTATAGTATTTAGTACAGTAACATGATATACATATGGTTTTGTAGCCTAGGAGCAATAGACTTTACCCTTGATAGGTGTATCAGATACTCGTGTATTATGTAGCCTAGCTGTGCCATTGGTTCCACGTGATTATTTGCAATGACAGAATCACTTAATGATGCATCTTTAAAAACAGGTCCCTATTGTTAAGTGCCATATGACTGTACTAGCATTTGGCACATGTTAATTTCTCTAATTGTGCCTGTGAGGTAGGTGGGCCCCAGATGTCCCCACCTATATAGACAAAAACGCTGAGCTTTTGTAAAGGGAAGATGACTTCTTGAGCCATACACTGAGGGGTGGAGTGCAGACTTAACCCCAGGCAGTGTGACTGTGGGGGCCACTGTGTCACCCCCGCCCTTGACGCTGCAACCCCAAGACAGTGCTGGAAATCCATTGGACCGGTCCTCAGACTTGGAAGCCTTGCGCTCTTAAAGGGAAGCATACAGGCCAGTGCTGTGATGGAGACACACAACTCAGGACGCTGCGGGTGAAAACCTGTGTGGACTAACCCGGACCCTCCTGGTTTATACCTGTACCAAGGTCAAGTTAATATTTACAGGTGAAAAATGTCTCCCTGTGTGCATCACTGTGTGAAGTTAATGAGATGTGGTCCAAATGATTGTTTTAAAAGTCTGACAGTGAGTTACTTTCTGTGTCTTTTCCTTTCTTATGGTGTGACACCTGCTCTGAATGTCCTTGGTCTAACTCCAGATTTCTCAGCCTCAGCACTGCTGAATATTTGTGGCCAGATAATTCTTTGATGGGGTGGGGAGGTCCCTCGTGCATTGTGGGATGTTAACATTATCCCTGACCTCTTCTCTTTGCTAGCACTGCCCCCAACTTGCACCAGCCAAAAATGTCTGCAGTCATGACTGAATGTCCCCCAGAGGGGAAAACCATCCAGGGTTGAGAGCGCTGGTAACCCGCCAGTAGGACAAATTCCACCTATTTGGAAGGCCAGCTAATTATCTTGCCTAACACATCTGCCCATGCTAGTTTGTGCCTTGTCCAAATTCTACAGCAGCACCAGTCTTTGATCATCAGCAGTCAGCGTGTTCCACATGCAGCCAGTCCCCTCCTGTGTCCTCAGGATGGGAAAGAGCATACAAACAGCAGGAGGAAGTCGCCAGGCCTCCCTTTGCTCTGTGGGGTGCATGCTTGCCCAGCTCCCTTCTCTGCTCAGTCCTGGAGCCCTGGGCACTGAAGATATTTGCGTTGCTGGCTCCTGAACAGAATGAGAGAGGAAGGGAAGAGATTGAGCTAAACAGGGAAAAAGGAGGAGGACAAAGAAAGGCTGAGATGAAAAGAACTGTTTGTGAGTCAGGAGACAGGACTGAGGCAGACAAAATTGTGTGAAAGGCACTGGCTTCCAGAGATGTTTTGAGCAAGACACTGACCAGAAAATGACACCTGCTCTGTTGGCGAAAATGCTCATTACTTTATGGTTACACCTCATCCCAGCCTGAAATGAAAGCTTGGTGCCCTGTGGTGCTTCATGCTTATGGGGGTCACGTGAGCCTCACGGAAGAGCATGGCATGTTTGCATCTGCGAGCTTGGTCTAGGGCCCTGCCCAGCAAGCCCAGGAGCCTTTTCCCTGGGAAGCATCACTTTGGGTGGTTGATTTGGTCATCCCAGGCTGTGTGCACGCATGGAACTATCACACTCACCCCGTGCATGTTCACCATTCAAATGATTGTTTTTAAAAAGACAAACATAAATATAAATTTAAAATATTTTCAAAAAGGAATGAAATCAAAGTGTATTTTAAAGGCATGCATACCCAGTCTGTAACATTGGGTCCTGTAAAACTTTCTCTTCTTTTAAATCAAGACAGACTTAATCTGCAAAGCTTGTGCTTCCTGTGAGTGGTATAGCAGAGAGGAAAAGCAGAGCCACATGATAACAGTCTGGGATCAACTGCTCAGACAGCAGTGTGGCTCCAGGGCTTAAAAAATACCATAGTGGACCCTGGGTAGCCCCCCTGAATAGCACACTCAAGTTTTGGATTTTTATTTTTGTGTATGTGTGTGTGTGTGTTGAGACAGGATCTCACTGTGTAGTCCAGGCTGGCCTTGAACTCACTATGTTTGCAGTCACAATCCTCCTGCCTCAGTCTACCAAGTGCTGGGATCAAGGTGTGTGGTACCGTGCTTATCTTAGATGTTTTGCTTTATTTTCCCAAATTATAGGAAAGTAAAATAATGTAGCAACTCTTATATATTTCCATTTAAAATACAATACTATGCAGTTACATTGGTGTTCCATTTTATTAATCTGTTAATAATAACTTTGGTTAATAAATGCTAATCACTGAGCTAGACTCTGGAGATATAAACACAAACACAGGAGGGTCCGGGTGCTTGGTTCCAGGATCCCCCCAGGCATTCACGTAAAATGACATAGTATTTGCATATAATCAGTGCACATCCTCCTATATACTTTAATGACTGCATTACCTAATGCAATATGAATTCTATGTAAATAGTTTTTCTACTGTATTGTTTAGGGAATCAAGACAAGGAAAAGTGTCTATACATGTTCAGTACTGATGCAGTTTTTCCCCAAATGCATAGTTTTGGTGTCAAGGATGGAACCCAGGGCCTCTACCTGCAAAGCATGTGAGCCAAACCCTCAGTCCCGCCAAATACCTGTATCTTCATTCAGTTCATGAATTCACAATTAGAGACCGTGGAGTGCTGACTGTACCCTATTGCTGATTTCAAGAAAAAAAGCATGGAAACTGACCCTGGCAGTGCAGGATTTTAAGTGTTTTGACTGTTAGGCCCCATGTTCTGTGAGAGACAGCTTCTGACTCTAACTTAGAGGTCAAAGGAGAGGACCAGGTGCCCATAAAGTTCTCTCTGAAAAGACAGATGTCTACAAGGATAACTCCCAAAATAAAAACACTAGATTTAGTTAGCTTGAGACTCTAAGAAAGGCCATCTTGAGAATTTGTATGATTGAAAATGATGAAAAACACACTCTAATCAAGTAGAAAGTTGGAATCATGGAGAAATAGATCTTTCATGAGTGTTTGAATAACTGCCACAGCTCTAAACAAAAGAATAATGAAATATAGGCTTGATTTTTTCTTATTAAGAAACTTTGCCAAAGCCTAATAAAATCCCCTGATATCTTGCTTCAGAAAGCAACCCAAGGGAAATGCCTCCATGTTTTCCTATGTGTAATGCCATTAAGATATGTTCCTGCCAAAACATGCAAATAAGACTCCTGGACTGCATTCATGGGTGACATGTTGAGTCTGGAATATGTGTTGCTGTTGACATGCCTCAGGAAGAGCCTGGAACCTCAGCTCGGAAGGCTTAGAGCAAAATCTCAGCCTGCCACTCACTAGCTGTGAGTCTAGTGGAGCCCCATCATTCTCCTGAATTTCAGTTTGCCTTATCTGTGAGATGGGGTTTTGCAGGATAGTTGTGAAGATCAAATGAAGTACAAGTTACTGTCATCCATGATGTCACTGTAGCCATCTTCTCATCCAAAAGTGTAAGCTTCTCCTGTAACTTAGGCATGAGCACAGAAAACGTGGTGGGTCCTTCCTGGGCCTTTCTGCTGGCCCATTCCACCCTTGTGTCTAGGTGTGGTCCCTGCCAATGTCCCATCTGATCTCTGTGCCTCTCATGCACACCTGTGTCAGTGTCATGTGCTCATACTCCCTCCTGCTGCACATTTCTCCACATGCTGCTCCCCAAAATACCTGCACTCCTCTTCTCTATCCTGCAGTTGCCTCCTAACTCTCTTCTTCAGCACCCAGCTCAAGTCTGAGCCCTTTCCTGTGTGCTCTCCATGGTGTGCCAGGATACACGCCACAGGAAGCTTCCCACCCAAACAGCTATTGCACATTTGTTTACCTGTCTCCCTCCTTGACTGGGGAATCCTGGAGGGTAGGGACCAGAGGTCCTCGCACTCTATATGACATGGCCTCACCTTGTGTATGGAACATGGTAGGTGTATTGTAAGTCCCTGACGGATGCAGCCTTGCTAACATGCACAGCAAATGATTAAACTAAGACAAAAGAAGCTGTGGTTGTGATGTCAGAGTGCAAATTCTTCCTTCTTGAAAATTTCCCACCCCCCAAGTGGGAAAAGGTATGAGTTGCTTGTGACTCTTAAGGCTCACAATGTCACTGAGTAGCATTTTGTAGCAAAGACCCCTGCAGGCCTAACTTGTTTCTCCAAAAGAATGGATTCTTATTTTCAGCTGAGTATGTGATCACCAGGAATAAAACAGCCACACAAAAACAATATTTTCCTGCACTCTTTGCAGCCAGATGTGGCAGATGACCAAGTTCTGGCAAAACAGAAGTGGAAGGGTTTTGTGGAATCACCAGGAAGGCTGTTTAATGAAAGTGAACTTTTCTTGGAACAAAAGGAAGAGTTACTTTAGCAACTTCCACTTTTCCTCTTTCTTCTGGCCTGAACTTTAGATTTGGTGACTGATGTCCCTGAAGCCATGGTGGGGCATTTAAGTTTCCTAAAGTGAAGAGCCATATAGAGGGAGTCCAAACATAAAGGTAGAATGAATCTCTTTGCTGAGAGCTGGGTGATCTGGCATGCCCCATCTCTGATTTTTTTTGCATGAGACAGAAATAAATTAACACTCTCAACACAGCAGTTCACAAATGTTTTCTGTAAAAGGACAAATAGTAAATATTTTACGTTTTGTAGACTCTGCAGTCTCTGTTACAAGTGCCCAACTCTTGTTAGAGTGCAAAATCAGCCACAGATGATAGACAATCACATGAGTGACTGTGCTGGAAGAACATTTTAATTAGTAAATCAGGTGGCAAGCTGGCTTTGGTCTGTGAGCTGGAGCTTGCTGGTCCCTGCTCCATGGCCCTGTGATTTTTGAGTCTTTTTGATAAAAGCAACCATATCTAACCTGAAATAAACATCTTATTTGGTGAGATGAAGCTTATGCCTTGGAAGAGCAAAACTGTCCAGACTCTTGTTTCATTTTCTAATTTTTTTCCCCTTTGGTAGGCTCATTCTCCCTTGTCCTGATTTGAATTATACAAAGTTTTGACATGTCTGTTTCCAGACTCTTTTGATTATTAAGACCAGCTGAATCAGATTCAGGGCTTTTCTAGGATTCTGTCAGTTCCGTTGTGTTCAGTTTGGAGGATTCCAGCAGAATATCAATGAAACAGTCATCGGGTGTGTGGTCAGGGAGAATGGAGGACAAAGGACAAGGCCTGTAGGAACTGAATGAAGAACACCATGTGGACAGTTCCTAAAATGTGTTCAAATTATGTGACAAAATTTTCAGGCTGACTGGATAATCACTTACTGTACTCTGTTACCCAGGAGATGGTACAAGCACGGTGAGAGCTGGTCTTGGAGATTGTTTCGAGCCGACTGCCTGATACTGTTAGGGTGTCTTAGCTTTCATTCTGTGAAAGCAGAACAATAGCAGTTAGACCAGGATTGACAAATTGATTTCCTTGACATACAAACTCCACCTGATGGGAAGAAGATGTCCAGTGCTCTGTATAGAGACAGGTTCTAGGGATGCATCCAAGTTTTAACAGAGGTGGTCTGCGCTTTGCTGCCAGTGTCAGCCCTAGGTGAATGGGGTTTTGGGGAGTGGTCTCAAACAGGTAGCCACTCTTGGTATTGACTCTAGCAACCTGCAAGTCGAAAGGGAGTGTCGTTGAAATAGTCTCTAATTTTGTTCTTCATTTTACAGATGGTTTTAGCAGTAATCAAAGTAGTAGGCCTATGTGACTGGTTAATAACAAAACCACTATTAGAAGTTAACAGTAGCTTTTGTTTTACGCAGTGCTATGCGTGTTTGAGATTTTAAAATACCTTGTGTTAATTTTCCATAATTCCTTTCTAACACAGAACTTAGACCAGCTTCTTAGTGGGCTCTTTGCTTGGTTCCCATAACTGAACTTTCCCCAAGTGCTTTTTGTAGACACTTTGAGAGCCCGATCCTTCAGAGTCTGCTTAATACTGTAAACCCCATAGCCTTCTAATAATCGCTTTGTTTTTGCTTTAATGATATGAAGAATTGGTTTCTGTAGCCTGCAGTCAAAGACCTATGGTTGATGAGAAAATTGTTGCCAAGAAATGAATTTTGGGAATTAGACTGTCAGAGAAATACATAACCTAGACTCGCAAAAGGCAAAGAAGTCCTGTTTAATGTCCTGCTTACCATCCTCATAGCCCATGGTACCTAGAGGCAAATCAGCTAACTAAAGTCAGCTATGTTAATCTGTTGTCAACTGCTGGTTAAGGGCAAGGCTTTGGGTGACCACTGCCATACAAGAGCAGAAAGGATATGAGGGACTCAGGGATCCTGGGGTGTGGTAGTGACATTGGAGAGCGTAAAGATGCAGAATGACAAGCTCAAATCCGTATATACTTGATTCAAAACAAAAGAAAAATCTTGGTACTTGTAGTGGCATGCAGAATGATTTCCCTGGGTCTTCAAAACAGAGATATCAGAAAACAAAACAGCTTTGTAAAGTTTAATCACATGGGTTTTTGAATCATTGTCTTAATTGAACTCAGTATCTTCAGTTATCCTGGAAAGAACAGGGCCAAGTTAAGTGGTGAGGGAGATGCAGAATACCTGGAAATCTTCTATACAGGGCCTACCCTGTCAGTCTACCTTGTCCCTGGGTTTGGTGTCTCCTCCATGGTCCAGCTTGGCTTCTCCTTGCTTGCTGCTCCATTACCTGCAGAAATTCCCACACAGGTTAGGACACCAGAAACTTAACCTGTTCTTCAGTCCCAAACCTTTGGGGTGAACTTCAGCCTATTACAGGGTATTATCTCCAACATCTTAGACCTTCATGTCTGTTCATGCCAACAGATCAGATTTTTTGTGCATCTGTTTTACTCTTTGTTTTTCAGTATAAATCATTTGTAGGTAACAAGATTTCTTAAGCTCATGCGTCAGAGTAACCTTTATTGGTGTGAGATCCTCAAGACCTCCACGAGTGGGGTTCAATAAATATCCAGTTTAGAGCCCTCATAATTCTTCATCTAAAATAAACTAGCTTATTAAATTAACAAATCATTAATACAGTGTTAATCAATCGCTAAATATAAGCCATGAAAGGCAAATTTATTGTGTTATTTTTTATTAG
This sequence comes from Dasyprocta punctata, assembly GCA_004363535.1. Lineage (NCBI taxonomy): Eukaryota > Metazoa > Chordata > Mammalia > Rodentia > Dasyproctidae > Dasyprocta > Dasyprocta punctata. The sequence goes on from RJWM01010290.1 coordinate 51,118, forward strand.
TAAATGTTTGCAATTCATGACATTTATATTCCTTGTGGGGAGTTGGTACATATACATAATATATCATAATTATTTTTTGAAAGGCAAATTTCTAATAAATAAAAATTTCTAAGTATGCTTAGTATTTTCCCTGTGAACCTTCATCTTCATTCAGTCACTGCTTTATTTTTTCTGGTTTCTCTTCTCATTTTTATTGTTACTCTTTAGTTAAAAATTAGTATAACCTCATTACAGGAAAATGAAGAAAAAGAAAACATGATCCATTATTCCATGACTGTTACCATTTTGGTTTCTTCTCTTCTAGTCTTTTTCCTTTGCTTTTCCCCCTGAATGTTGTTATAAACATAATGTTTGTGTTCAGCCTTTTAAACTTAATATATTACTTGCATCTTAATCTCTTCGCGTCTCCATAGTCTCTTTCCCGAGGGTTGCATAGCATTGCAGAGAGCAGAGACTAAGTTGTGATTTATGAATTAGTGATGGGTGGAACTCTCCCTGTTATCCTAAGCTCCTGGTAGTTGTTCCATTAGCATTCACTGAGTTGAATTAGAAATTTCTTGCCCTTTCTAAATTTGTATACTTTTAAACTCCATTTCATCAAACATCTTTATGGATAGAGCTTTTTACATATTTTTTTATTATTTAAGTTAGATTCCTAGAAGTAGGATTACTGGTCACATGGTGTACCCATTTATGGCTCTGTGTATATTACTCAACTTTTTCCAGAGAACCGGGGTGATTCACAACACCCCTTGCTGTGCATGGGGTCAGTTTTCTTGCATCCCCATAAGTGCTCATTGGATACAAGTACAGCAACTCACTGCTATTTTAGTGTGAACACTTCCTCATTTTTGTTTTACTCTTTGCATCTTCTTGTTCATGAATTCATTTCTTCTCTTTAGCGGTTGGAGTGAAGATACTGATGTTGGTTACTACCATCGTTCTCACTTGGAGTTTGTTTCTCCGTCTAGTTGTGGGATATTTGGAAACATCTTTATCCTCCTTTGAAAAGAAACCTAATAGCCTTCTTCTAAAAGTACCTTGATCTCTGAAAATTTACAGCTTTGTGAAAATGCTCCTCTCATCTGCTGTTGAAATTTACCCGTAACTACTGTCAGCTAATCTGAGAAACATCTTAGATTGCATTCTTATGTATGCCAATATTGCTTTCCATGGTCAGAAGTAGAATAAAAAGAAAAATAGAATAAAATGTGTTATGTCCTCCCATTATTGTTCTTTCTTCAAATAGTTAATTTGCCTCCATGTGTCCCAAATTCTTCTGCACAATTTCCTGCCCCTCAAAGCAAGTGTTTAGTATATGTCTTTACAAATCTTTGCAGATTCCTTCCTAACTCTAATCCTGCTTTCAAAGTAACTTGGTGGTACCTAGCCCAATTTGAGTTTAAACAGAATATAAACTGTTTCCACTGTCTGAGGCAGTGATTACTAAAAATGGTGTCCTGAGGTTCCTTATTCTCAACATTTTGAAAATCTTATATTTTATTGTCTTCCTAAGCCTTTGTTACTTTCTATTTGATTCTGTAATTTTCTCTTTCAGTCATTTTCCTTTTTTTTTTTTTTTTTTTTTTTTTTTTTTTTTTTTTTTTTTTTTTTTTTTTTTTTTTTTTTTTTTTTTTTTTTTTTTTTTTTTTTTTTTTTTTTTTTTTTTTTTTGGTGAAGTTGGTGAAGTTGGGAATTGAACCCAGGGTCTTCACAATGAACTACATCCCTGCCCATTTAATTATTTAATTTGGGACAGGATCTCATTAAGTCCCCGAGTTGCCCAGGATGGGATCTAACCTGTGATTCTCCTACCTCAGCCTCCCACAGTGATGAGATTACAGGCACGCACCACCGTGCCTGCCTCAGTTCAACTTTTTAATAACTTTTCTAGAAATTGCTGCTTCAGTTCTGTTCTCTCAGTTCTCTCTCCTGAATCCTAACTAAAACATCTGGTTCTGAGGACTCTTGTATGCAGTGTAAGACACTGAAATCGAATCACTGTTGTTCAAAAACCATTAAATGGAAGTCGTACTTTCCAGAGCATTAGGACTGAGATATACACTTATATGATAGGCATTACATACTGGTTGATACAGACCTGAGCAGAAACAAATTCCGTATCTATTAAAACCAGAGTAAATATTTTTATGTGCATATGGAAAAATATTAAATAAGAAGTCAGCAAATGAGCACTGACCTGTTGCCACTAATTAGCTAATAGCCTTGAAAAAGCTTTGAGGTTTGCATCTATAAAACTGGAGTTAGTTGATGATTTTCAAACTTTGGGGTTATTTCCAAGAACACAACTCAATATTCCATTAAAAAATAACATGTTAACTAGATTCCTGAAGAACTCCTGTGGTTGAAAATTAGCCAGAGGCCCAGGGGCCCAACCTATGCTCCCCTCATCTTCCCTTCTTCAGAACTTTACAGGCTACTTTCAGGAACCCTCAAATTACTTCATATCATGATGCAAAAACTGATATAAAAAAGACCAAGTTCATTTATAGTCCTAAAACCCTGCGATCCCTGTAGTTTAAACACCTAGTGCCAGGATTAGGTTGTGCATGTTAGATTAGCAGCATGACATGGAGACATGTCCCTGTGACAAGGCCCAGGCATATTGGGGTATCAGAGGGTAGAAAAGTGTCCCGTCTTTCCTGAATGTTTTGAATGTGAATAATGACTCATAAATCATTTTATAGAGTTCTTCCTTCCTGCTACTAACTGTGGTGTAGACCATCCTACCTTAGCTGCTTTGATCTTCACCATCAGCTTCATCTTGAAATCCTGCCCATCGCACCCAGACATACCAGTCTAGCCGGGGGGGATGAGGTGCTCAAGGCCTGTGGTCAAGGACTTTGCTCTTTGTCTTCCAGAACTTCTCAAAGCTGGAACCCATCCTTATTTTAGGTTGTAATTTGTATGTCACCTTCTAAAAGAAAGGTTCTTTGGGCACCCTGTGTATACTAGGCAACTTGCCTTGTTTAATTCACAGCATTCTTTAATTTGATTATTTAGTTTGCCCATGATACATGTTTACTTGTGCATGTTATTAATTCTTCTGCAAACACAGAAAGGTTAATTCATGGAGAACAGAGATTTTATCTGTCTCATCCAACACCCAGCACCCTGAAAATGGCCTGGCCCCCACATGTATGTACACAGTGAATAAATGAGCCAGAGGAGAAGACTGTGAAGTATAGAGAACACTGTAAGTCACATTACTAATATGCAGTGAACATGAATTCAAACTCAATTTCAACCCAAAAGCAACCCTTAACTGCCATTCGATCTTGCCTGGTAGAACCTTTTTTTTTTTTTTCTTCCTGTGGCACCGGGATTGAACTCACAACCTTGTGCCTGCCAGGCAGGTGCTTAAACCACTGAGCCAAACTCCCAGCCCTAGTTTTTTGAGACAGGGTTGCACTATGTAGTTCAGGCCAGCCTTGCACTCACGTTGTAGCCCAAGCCGGCCTCGAACTCACAACGCTTCTCCTACCTCAGCCTCCCAAGTGCTAGGAAGGTAGAACCATTTTTAACTCTCTTCAATGCCCATAGCTACCTGGTAGAATGCTAGTAAAATAAAGATTACATTGACAATGAAAATCTTGGTGCTGATCCTTGTTTATACTGTGAATGTTTACTGGCCCTCTCTTTGATCATGTGCAGAACACACGGCACCTCAGCACATTCATTGTTGGACACTTCCAGTTTCTTCAAAATTCTTTCTTACCTTGAGCCCAAAATCTACCTTCATGCATCATTCTCTCACTGATCACTTTTTCTTAGCTAGTGGATGAGGTATGTATTAGAGAAACTGCATCTTTACTATTGGCTTTCGGTAATTGGTTTTGTCCTTGCAGGCTGTCTTCAATGAAAGACGCTTTCATGCCATAGTCACTTCCCCTTCAGCTAAAGTGTGATGAAGATTGACAAGCAGATGTTGAAGAAAGCCACCGAGCTCCTTGAAACTAAGGCACAATATGAGTCTGTTCAGTTCTGTTCTTTGTGGTCCCTGGCTTCAGCTTTCAGCCATCAAGAACATTTTAGTCCAAACTACACTGTGGTTTCTGTGGTCTCCACTGGCAGCAACTAGTTCCCAAGAATGTTACCTGTTGTGGATTGCATCAGGCTTCTAACCTTTATCTAGACCCAAAGTTTCTATTCTGTTACAGACAAAGAAATACAGAAAAATGTGAGACCGGCAGTTAGTATTTAGTACGCTCTGTGGGCCTGAAAATGTTCTAAAGCCCACACTCAGATCCGTACATTTAATGGACAGTAGCATGTTCTGGGAAAATAGCAGAGGCTATGTTCGATTTTAATCTTAATTTTTTATTTCCCATTTTCTAATAGTCTCTCATCCTCAGTGATATCACTGATTAAAGGCAGTCATCCATGAAAGTACTCAGCACAGTACCTGGCATAGAGTTAGCGCTAGAGAATTGTTAACCATTGTGGTTGTCACACTTCTTTCCTGACACTGAACAGGTTCAGTGTTTTTGGATCTAGACTCATGGTGGAACATGTAATTTTCTGCTTTAAGTCAACACACTATACTACAGTAGACAGGACAATAACATCGAAATAGCAACACAGTGCAGAGCAAGAAGTCTGTGGTCAGGCATTAGCTCTGCCAGTTACTAGATCGTGAATGTGAGTGTGAAACTCCTCAGCTCCTGAGAGCTTTTACTTCTCATCTGTGCATCAGACGTGTGAACCTAGTGGTCTCCCAGATCGTTTACCTCCTGTGTAAGTTCCATGTCTTAGTCTATTTCCTGTTGCTATGACTGGATATCGCAGACTGAGTAATATATAGAGTATAAAGATTTATGTAGCTCATGCTTATGCAGGCTAAGAAATCTAAGAGCACCACTGGCATCAGGTGAGGCCTTCTTGCTGCAGCTTAGCATGACAAAGGGTGAAACACAGCAAGTATGTACACTGGGGTTCTGTTCCTCACCTTCTAAAGCCACTAATCCCATCATGGGATACCAACTTGATGACTTTACCTAGTCCTTTTTATTGTCCAAAGACCCCCTCCTAAAATACCATCAGTATGACTTTGAAGGTTAAGTTTACACAGTACACTCAAGCAGTAACATCCCCCTAGATAGTCGAAATGTGAATATCACCATAATGAGGATTACATCACTATATTTCTCAGCCCATGCAGTATATGAATTAGACCCAAATCTCCCTAGTAAAAATGCCTTAGGAAATGCTTAGCAAAAGGCCCTGAAGGACTCTCTTCTGTCTATGCTCTTGTCAGTAACTAGTTGGTTTAGGAATTTTTCAAAGAAAACACAGTATCTAATGCATTGCTGGTGGTGTTTGGGTTTTGTTTGTTTTTAAATCAATTCATAATGATTCTTATTGCATGGGACGTGGAATGTTGTTTTGAGAAATCTGTTGGTCCAGAAGTCAAGAGCCTGAGAGTTTCATTCCAGCTCCAGCTCTGCCACTGTCTGCTACTCTAGCAAATGGCATTGACCTTCTTTGGGCCTTAGGTTTGTCAACTGTCAAACTAGCGGACTTGTTAAAATTTTTTTCCAATTTTAAAACTCTCTGCTACTAAGTTCTCCATATGAGAACAATGTTCACCTGAAATTTGATTGACAGAAAAGCATTTTGTCTTTTCTCCTTCCTTTGCCAAGTGTAATGAGAGATGGGGTGGAAAAAAAATATTCTGCTGTGAAAAGGTTCATTCAGCCTTTTCTTAATAGATCAAGTGGTTGGTATTTCTGCTGGCTCCTGAAATACATTACAAATCACAATCTGGAAAAAGTTCCAAAGCAGCTTCAAGCCTTCCTGCTGAATTTGGATACATCTTTAGGTCTTACTCTGCAGCTCATCCTTAACAACTGACAAAATATTTACTTTGCTGGGTACAGAAAAGGGTAACATTTTCCAAAATATTAAACTAGGTTGGATTCAGAACACAGACAATGAGGCAAAAAGTTGGACCTCTGTTTGAAGCTGTGTCATTGAATCATTTTCCAGAGTGCCACGAGAGGCAGAGCCCTAGTAGATGTTTGTGCTCCACAGTAATTTGGAGAACAGCAGAAGCCAGCCAGCCCCAGTGTAGCATGCCCACTGGTACAGCCAGTGACTCTCCAAGTGTGGTCCCTGTACAATGAGCATCCTCTGGTCTATGGTTAGAGACACAGATTCTTAGAACCCGTACCCAGGCTAGTGAATCAGGAAGTCCTGAGAGGCGGCTCAGCAATCTGTGTTATCCTGAGTCCTCCAGAAAGTTAACTCCAGGTAATTCTAGAGCTGATAAAAGTTTGGCAACCTTTGGTTTAAGTCTGTGAAGGCTCCAGGTGCTCATTACCTTTCCAGTTGAAAGAGTGAAGCAGTGACAAGACTAGTAACTAAAGCTTGCTTTAGTAAATTAATTTTTTAATGTAAATGAATTTGAAATTTGGAAGGATTACATTTTAAAATCCTTTCCTCCTTCCCTGCCTCTCTTTCCTAACCCCCTCTTCACACTCCTCACATGCTTACGGCAATAGTGTCTGAGTTATTGTCTTGGCTTAAAACAGTAAAAATGTACTGCAGTTTGGTTATCATGCTTGGATGAAGCTAGTGATTTTGTTAAAAACTAACTGCTTCCTTAAAAATCTCATCTGAGGTCCAACCTAGGATGAAAAAGTGGACAGAAATTGAATGACTATGATTTGTAATTCTGTGTTCTGATAATCAGCCAACTCTGTAACAGAAAAACTATTTTTAATAATTGCGATTTCTTTTAAATGAAATTGCTAGAAATTGTTGTAGTCACCCGCTTTAATGAAGAAGTAGGCTATCGTTTTAATGACTGCATTGTTTCTTGCTGAAATTGCAAATCATCCTCAAGAGAAATGAAGATCATTCTGAGAACATGTCCTCGAACCACTCCCTACTGTCTCCTGCCTGTCCCTCTCTCATTTGTGTCACTTGCTCAGCCGCTGCAGGCATCTGAGCTCTGACCTTTGTCCTGCAGTCTCATGCTTGGCGATGTCGTTGAGTCCCAGGGTTGCCACTCCTGCATCTGTTGATTTGGAAGGTTCACAAATCTGTAAACTGAGAATATGATTTCGCTGCTGACTTCCAGCCAATATTTCCAACAGCTTCAATGTCCTTCCAGCACCTTAAAGACCACAGATCCAAAGCAGGACGCACCATTTTACACCTGTCTTTGCTCTTTCTTTGCACTCTTTAGATGACCCTTCCCTGCTGTGTGCCCTTCACATTCTGCTATTAAGCAGGAATGCATAGAAAGCCCATAGGTTTGGCTATGCTACGGATGTTGAATTGTGTGGCTATATTAACAGGGTACCCTTAGGTAACTCAGTTCTCAGATCTTCAGCTTCTTCATGGGTAAGCAGAAAGACTGTTTTGAAGAATAAAGAAAGGAAACATACATTAAAAAATGACTGGGTGCTAGGGGTATAGTTGCTACAGTGCTTGCCATGCTTGTCGGGCATGCACAAGTCCCTGGTTCGATCCCTGGGACATCAACAAAATGAAAACAGATTGTATAATGTAATGTCCAAACCAGAACACATCGAGAGTGAATGTGACCATCGTTAATAACTCAGACTGTGCCAAGCCAAGCAGGATATGTGTTTGTGCTGTGCATTTAGTGTTACAGCATGCTGTAGGTTCTCAATAAGTACGTGTCCCCTTTCCCTTCTTCCTGCCACTGTGATGTTTGTCATCATTGCTTTCTGACTCTACCATTCACTGTCATTCTGTCCTTGTGTGTCTGTCTCTGCCACTTAGACGATCTTAATGTTCTCCTCCCTGGGCGCTTAGCCTACCATTGTTTCTCCTCTGTATACTATTTCCAGGTTAATCTGGCTAAACTGCGTCCCTTAAACCATCCTTTAACCACTGCCTGTGGCTCACTAGACTTTAAACTCCCCGGGATGACATTAACAGCCTTTCTGCTGAGGTTCTAATAGTTCCAAACTCAAGTTCTGACCTTTACTCTACCATGTCCTGGGTAAATACCACCTTTATCTTCCGCACTGTCTCCCCTGGTGCCTTTGCCTGTGTTGTCTTCCCTGTCCTGTCTCTGCTCCTGCTCCTCTTGCCCTTCAGGCAAGAGGCCCTTCAGAAGTGTAACTGTTCCCAATCTCCCTTTACCCCTTAAATTCTCCTAAGAATGTTTCATTTGTATCCTAGAGTGCTTGATGTGCTCTGTTTTATATTGTAATTAATTGCAACATCCTACAAGAAAAGGGGCTGGAAAGCAGCAAATATGTCTCTTGGCATCAGATATTCTAACGTAAGAGGAACTAAGTAAATGTTGGTTGAATGAATAAATGACTGAATGAAAGTCACTTTTGCTCTGGCAGTAATTAAACACTGTTGTTGATTTCTTGAGTAACCAAAAGTTCCTAAAGAATATGGCAAGGATTCCTATTTATTTTGCTTTTAATTTAAAAGATTGAAACCATTAATCAAGATTGAAAACAATTTAAGATTAAAACTATTAAGTCAGTGAGAGTAAATTTTCTAAAACCACAGAGCACTCTTTCCTGCATCTTCACTGTGACATTAGCCTCATTTGCCTAACAGGAGAAAATTATTTGGTAATTAGAGAAAAATGTCACTGGTCAAATGGGCATATTCTACTTATGCATATAGTGAAAATTGGTCATTTCCTTATGCTTGGGTTTTGGAAATTACATAAAATTGGCCTTGACTGTCACTTCGCAAGCTCTAAAACACATGAGACAACTATTTTTTTTTTGCTTTTTTCCTGCTTCCACCCCAATTTGAAATGCACATTTGTACATATTTTAAGGTATTAAGTCTCAACTGTGTCTTTTAGTGGATTTGTTTTTGCAACAGTATTGTATATAGTCAGTAAGGCAGCTTTTAAAAAGGCAACTTCTGTGATTAAGAGAATAGGTTCTTTTAAGTTTTCTTTTTAACAGTTTGTTTTTCTTACATCTCTTTAAGAGAAAACTTGCTTGTCTGGCCCCCAGAGTCGCTCTGGTACAGCGACAGGAGTCACGCCTACTTAGTCTGCCATTAACGTGACAGTTCCACATCCCCTTCTCTTCAACTTTTTACTCAAAATGTCTTTTTCTTTGCATTGGCTAATTGCTCAAATAATTCTGTTAACTGCGATGAATATTTTTTACCCCACTTTTATCTCAGCATGGGTTTTAGGAAGTGAAAATATAGGCAGTTAACTTTTATTGACTTTGAAATACTTAGGCCTCAGAATTAGCATAATTTTATGAAAATTATATAGAAACTGCTTAACTTAGTCAGCCATTAAAATATTAATAGAGTTACCGCAGAGTGGCTCATTCACATTCCCTCTCAGGGCATTCTGGGATGTCCAGGCAGGCCACCAGGCATCATATTTCCTTAGTTAACCTAATGTCCTAAAGAAAGACAGCCTACTGTCTCAACTTCTGCCATTCAGAGAAGACTCTTGACAAAGATAATAGACTTCTCAGAGGTAGGAAGTTTGTCTCAGAAAGCAAGAATTTCACCTGCAGGCAAGCAGCACATTTATCCAGTTCCTCTTGTGTATATATATATATGGCACCAGCGAAAGGGTGAGATGACAGTGGGAACTGCCAGGCGTATGCCCTGTCATGCAGAAGTCCTGTTTAGTGGAGACAAGCCATTGTGGCCGTGCCAGCGCCTGTACCCCTGCCCCTTCACCCCTATTTAGCACAGTTGGCAGCAGGAGGAAGACTTTAGAAAATACCAGTAATGTTTTTCTGTGCATCCTTCAGCTTGGTCCTGGAAAATTCTAGACTATTTGATCTGAGAAATTATGAAACTGAAAGAAACCAAAGTAAAACACAACAAAACAAAACCAAAGGAGAGGCTAATTTTTAGAACCTAAATATTTCTAAGCACCTGGAAGTCATGCCTTCTTGTTAGCCCAAAGATCTGTGATCCCTTTAAGTGAAATGTTTTCACATGGAGAATCCTCACAGATATTTTAAGGTTCTTTCAACAGGGTTTCTTTGATGCATAAACCAAAGACTTGGCGATTGTGAGTGACCAAATGTTGGAGGAGCTGGGGGTGGGCTGGTGGCCGCTGCTGTAAGGACACACACCCACAGGGACCCAGAACCAACAGAAGGGCTATGGGAGAAACAGAAGTGTCTTCCCTAGGTGGTCACGTTAATGTGACTCAGCTCTGCCCCCAGACCTGGCTGTTAGACATCTAGCTTCCTTAACTACCTCTATTCTAGCTTTTCCCTCCTCCTTAGTGATTTCAAGCACTTTCAAGCAGTGAAAAATCTTCAAGTAGCATTGTATATTTAAAGCTTTTCCTCTCAGCCTCCTCTCATCTGTTCCTTGGCCGTGTGTTCCCTCCACAGAATCCCAAAATTTCCTGCGAACACGCTTTGAAAAACTCCGCTCTGCCTCATAGCTTTGGCTTTCTAACCGTTTACTTTTCCTGGTGACCTAGTACAGCTGCTGTAGTCTCCTGTAAGACAGTCTAATGGACTGTATCTTAATCTTTTGTACTAGACCTGTTGTTGCACTAGACCTGGACTACTCTTGAATGAAGGGTCCACCTCTGATCCCACCAGTGGTGGCCACAGCGAGGATTGGGTTATATGGCTCAAACTGTGGTGAGGTGAGGCTGTCCCTTCAACAGGGGCTGGGTAAGGTGGTGCTCTCAGCAGCCACCATGACTGCCACATGATGAGAATGGAGCAAGTATCCCAGCAGCCAAACTGGGAAACTCTGGGCGGGCAGAAGCATCAAGCAACCGTAGGCTAATACAAAGGAGAGAGTAGGCTGAGGGTTAGGAAAGACGAACTCAGTAGATGTTAGGGGGTATATGGACTGCCTTTACTTATGCAGATAAGAGCAGTTCAGGAGCTTGGTCTCAACAGCAAATGCAGAAGTGTCTCTAGCCAGTGTGATTAATCAGTCCCAAAGTGGGTATGGTCTGGGAACAGAGAAGACAAAAAGTAACCTTCACATACCTCTTTGTGAAAGTATGGAACTAACTTTTCAAAAATGTGCTCTTAGGGCTGGGGGTTAGCTCAGCGGCACAAGCACCTGCTTGGCAAGTGCGAGGTTATGAGTTCGATCCCTGGTACAAAATAAATAAATAAATTAATTAATTAATTAAAAAAATATACTCTTCCCGTTTTCATAATATCAGGTATGAAATGCCAACTTCCTCTTCATTTAAGAGCTCAATTCTTAGTCCCTGTAAAAGTTGCTTTTGTGGCCATGAGCCACTGGTTGACGGGATGTCTGGCACAGTCCTTTTGGTTAGTGTTGGATCGCACCACTGCCGCCTTGACAGAAACTCAGGCTTGGAGCTGGTAGGAGGAAGTGTGATGTTCCCAGCCACAGGATGTAAAGTGTGGCCCTGTGTGAGCCCTGGGTCTCCAGCAGGGACAAGACCTTATTTCAGGATACCCTTGGATGTGGTTTTATGACCCCGTGAGAAAAGCTGCTCTGATCCCTGGAATCTGAATGAACCACTAAAACCTATTTGTCCTCACCACTAATATTTGAAGATCTTTGTCTCCAAAAGGGAATTAATCTGAAGAGATTCAAGTTGTAACTTTGGCTCTGACACAAGCTTATTATGCAATTTGTTCCACTTGCGTAACCTTCTAGTTTCTCTTTCTGTGAAAGAATCATTACACAATTAATACACACCGGGTTGGGAGTCCCAGTGAAGCATTCCAAACCACCTATTTGTTATTCATTGTCTTCTCTGAGCCCTATCACAAGTAGGTGAGCCTTGTTGGGAATTGGGGGAAATATATTTTATATTGTATTGTACATTGTCAGATTTGCAATTTGATGTTCAAAACTAACCAGCACATACAAATGATCATTGATGCTACAACACCCGCTTCACAATAAGCTGGCTATGATATCACTGACGGATTATGTATCTCAGATGGGTTGGACCATCATGACACTGCCAATTCATTATTATTTCAGCTGATAACATCGTCCATTCCTATGGGCCACCATCCACAGAAAATAGTGACTAAGGCAATACCATTTAATTGGATTTTTAAAAACCCTTTTATAATAATTTTATGGATCAGATACTTCTGATATTTGGACTTTCCTGCACCACCTAATGGACACATCATTCAGGGATAACAAAGGACATTACGTCACTCTGCAGGACATTTCCTAATTATAGTGTCTTTTTTTAATTTGAAGAAAAGTTTAAATGTGGTTCCAAGCTCACAGAGCTTTTCTAAGCTTACTGTTAACTAGAGTTTTATGTCATCACTCTCCTTCCTTTTAACCAAGGTGAACAGATTCAAGAAATTTAAAATGCCAACATGATTATGTTATTTCCATGTTTAAAATCCTTTAGAGGATCTCCAACCATAGCAGTTTTGCAGTTGATAGATAGTACAGCTATTCCTAGTGATAAATGAAATGATTTTATGGATATAATGCGGAATGTTCTTACTACTTTTATATTTTACTGTGCATTGTGAAAAAATTAATGTGCATTAAAATAAAAGTATAGAGAATGGGTCCAACCGGGCCCCAACTCGCTGGGCCCGCGCGGTGCCAGCGCACATCAAGGGAGAACTGATCCGCCTGCCGGGGTTGGGAGCTCCGCGACCCCAGAGGAGAACCAGAATGGGTCCAACCAGGCCCCAACTCGCTGGGCCTGCACGGCACTGGCACGTGGGCTCAGAATCAAGGACATCATCCATCCCCCACCCCCCGCGCTCTCCGTAAGCAAGCTGCTGGCTCTGAGGTGTGGCTAAATTGATGGCGACTAAGGTACATAAAGCAACTGAACGCTAGTGTTTTTTCATAGATTTTGCAGGCCTCTGATCGGCACCCTGAATGTCTCTTTGCATGATGACAGTAGGCAATGTTGCAAATAAGGGGGACTCTCTTCTGTCTTGTCTTCGAGGATCAATATGGTTCTCACCATTTTGCTTTACTCTGATTGTTATTATTTTTCTCTTTTTTTCCTTTATTTTATATTCTGTTTTTATTGATTTTGTTTTGTTTTGTTTTTGGTTCAATTCTACTACACCTGTTGGAATGGTCAGCTAATCTGAAGATAGCAAGGTATGTTATAGTAGCTATTGTACTCACATTATCGGTCTTCGAAGTTCTGTACCAGTCCTACTGCTTTGTTTTGATTGACTTTATTCTGTTA
>RJWM01010291.1:0-63839 GCA_004363535.1 Dasyprocta punctata
AAAGATTGTATTGAGACTTTTATAAGTAAATGGTCACAACTTGAGACCATACTCATAAGCGAGATAAATCAAACCCACACGTGTAAATACCGTATTGTCTCCCTAGTGTAAGAAATGGAAAAGTATATATGATTCAAAATCTATAATAAATACTATGGAAGGGTAAAAAACAGCTCAAAGAGCAAAGATAATTGGGAAGCGAATAGGCGGAAAGAGAAAAGGGAAGAGGAAAAGATATAAATCTGTATATATGTATATGTAAGATAACTAAAAAGAACACTGCTGAATGTATTCATTATTGAGAAAGAACAATTAATACTCATATGATTAGATCAATCTAGCATGTCTATATCTGATAATGTAAGAAACCATTTTAAACATAACGATGTGCAATATTGCAACCATTGTCAAGCTTCTATCTACCGGTTGTGTAAACCTGCAATGTTGTGTATTTACTCTAGTCGTTTGCTTGTCTCTTTTGCTTGTTGTTTTTACTATATATGTCGTCTTTTGTTGTTGTTGTTGTTGTTTTTGTTTGTTTTGCTTTTCTTCGCTCAAATAAAAAAATAGGCAACATGCAATAAAAGGTAAGCAGAAATGGAGATTTTAGAAATAAATAAAATGCTTGCAATTTAAACCATTATAGCAGAAATGACAAATGCCTTCAATGGAGTAATAGACTGGACATGGTCAATAAGTGATCTTAACAATAGGTCAGTAGAAACTTCCTATACTGAAGTACAAAGGAAAAAAAAAAGCAGAACAAAATATCCAACAACTGTGGGACAATTACAATAGGTGTAATATGTCACAGGATATTAGAAGAAAAGGAAAGAGAGTAGAGAGTAAGAGAAATACTTGAAGGAACAGTAGCTGAAACTTTACAAATTAATGACAGATAGTAAACTACAGATTCAGGGAGCTTAGAAACACCAAGCAGGGTACATACCAAAGAATATGTCTGTGCCGGTCATACTTAAAATTATAGAGAACCAAAGAGAAGGAAAAACTTTAAAAGAATCTGAAGGAAAATAAACAGCATACCAAAAGGGGAGGAAATATTATAGCAGACCTCATCATAAACCACACAAGCAAGAAGACAGTGAAGTGAGATATTTAACATATTGAAGGAAAATTCATTCCCCTAGAATTTTATATCAAGCAAAATTATCTTTCAAAGGTAAAATAAATAATTTTCTCAGAAAGAACTCATACCAGCAGACCTGTCCCGCAAGAAATGTTAAAGGAAGTTCTTCCAAGAGAAGGAAAATGATACAGGTCAGAAACACTGATCTATGAGAAAAAGGGAAAACATTAGTAAAAGATTAAATGAAGACAAACTAAAAATTGTGTTTTTCTTATTCCTCATTGATGTAATAAGTAAATACTCAAAGTACTAATAGTAATCTCCTATATGAGTACAGCATATGAGTAAATGCAAGGAATGTCAGCAATTTTCTAAGGGATGGAAGGGAGGAATCAGGACTACTTTGTTATAAAGTTGCTGTACTCTTTGTGAAGCAAAATACTGTTATTTGAAAAGACACTTACAGGCATATAGTTCATATAGTTTAAAATACACTTAAGGGGAAAAAGTTCATGGGTACAGTGCTTGCCCAACATGAGCAAGACCCTGGGTTTTATCCCTAGCACTAAAGCATGCGTACAAACAAAAATATAAACTGGTAATGTATATTGTAAGTTCTAGGACAACTGCTAATTTTCAAAAATGTTGAGAGAAAATGAACTTTTACAATATTGAAGTCACAGAAAGCAGAAAGGAGCAGTTAAAGAACATGAAATGGTTAGGAAAGAGCTACATAGTTGTATTACTCCAACTATATTAATAATAACTGCAAATGTGAATGACTTAAATGTACAAAAGCCTGATATTGTCAGAGTAGATAAAAATACAACCAAATTATATGCTGATTATAAGAAACCCACATAAAACTATGTATAGGTAAGAAGAATGGAGACAGGAATGTGGCACAGTAAGGAACCACTTAAAGGTTCAAAGTCACAGCAAGACTTTACTCCAAAGTGCCAGGAAACAGGTCTGTGCTGAAGAGAAATGTGTATGTATATTCAACAAAAAGCACACAGAAGAATACTCATTGCAGGTATTCCTGATCACCCCAAACAAATGCCTATCAACAGTAGAGGGTGTGAAGATATCGTGGCTTACACTTGCAAATGAAAACATAGCCCTAAGAAGGCACTGCATAGATGCTCAAGTCATGCTGGAGGAAGAGGCCACACACAAAGGAACAGTACAGTGTGGTTCAGAGGCTGGCAGAACTAACCTGGGATGCCGCAAAGTCAAGGAAAAGGCAACTTGGGCAGGACTGGGGGGGATTCCGGGAGACTGTCACATTGGATTTCTCCAGGAGCTCTAGAAGGGACGAGTTCATGGCAGTCTGCTTAAGGTCTGCAGGAATTCTGTATACCTATCATACGTCACACAGTTCAAAAAGAACAAAGTTTGGAATAGGGGAGGGCGTTTGCTGGGAGATGGTGACTCACACTCGCCCCGCATAAACTGTGAGCCCCTCACCCCACCCCAGCCCCGCCCTCCGATCGCCCTAAGGCGCAGGGGTTCCTGGACAGAAAGGGCCACTTCCTTGGAGACATCTATTTTGAGTTGCGGACAGCTGGTTTGGCCACAGCGCCGTTTCCCCGGGCTCCCGGCCCGGGCGGGCGGCGAGGCCATGTTGGGCCGAGCTGGCCCGCAACAACAAGCCGGCCGGGGTCCCGTGAGCAGGCTAAGCAGCCGCGCGGGGCGCCCCCTCTCCGGAGCCCCCTGCGTTTCCGGGCCTCGGTGTTCCCATTCGTGGTGAAACAAAGCGCCTTGTCCTCATTCCTGAGACGACTGCCCCGCCAGAACTGAGGCCCGGGGAGCCGGACGCCCCTGCCATACCAATGAGACCAGGCGGCGCGGCCGCGTTCCCTTTGCCGCTCCTACTCCCAGCCCGAGCTTCACTCCAGCCGGGGAGCCCGTGTGCGGCGGCAGCGGGGTGCTCTGCGAGGCCCCGGCTGAAAGCAGCTTCAGAGATGCGGTGTGTGGTGAGAAGAGGGAGGCGGGGCATGGCCTATCTTTACAATTAGCTTGTTTGGGTAGTGGGGTACAGGTCATAAATACCCGACCATGTTTCAAAAGTCAAGATGATGGAACGTAAAAGCTCCCTTTGAAACACTTGCTCCGCCATTCCTTCTGCAGTGCTCTGTCCTTGTGCGCCCCCTACGGGCACGGGTATATGTGTGCCTTGGAGGTCTGTTACACGTTCACACCAATGCAAAAGAGCAGGAAACACAGTATAGGAGCACATTCTACTTGTGCTGTTCTCACACAAAAGAGAACATGTGCTACATGTTCTGCACCTTACCCCCCTCGCGTTTCTTTCTTTCTTTCTTTTCTTTTTTTTTTTTTTGTAACGGGAGGGGAAGGGTAACAACATAGCCTGGAAATCTTGCCCTGCCGGTGTTTAGAGAGGTCTCCATTCCTCCATTCTTTGGAAAGTTAGTGGAGCTCCTCTGTGTACCGGTGGTCTTAATCAAAACTCTGTGGGTAGGAACTTGGGTTGTGTGTCCGCCATTTTGTACTCCTTCAGGTGTATATGTACAGAAAGCCCCCATGGTCCTCCCACTCCATCGTGACCATGTAATCAGTCTCAACTCCCTGGACAGTTGCTGCAAATCTTGTGGTCCTGATTTCCTGGCTCTCCTACCCTCTGCACCTGTGGGAGATTCTAGCTGAGGTAGGGTAGGCTATGCCCTGATTTACCAGCTGAGGCAGCCCTTGGATGGGGCCTATTGTAAGCCTTTGGTTATCAAGTACCAAACCATACAATGTTCGGAGCAATTTCTCCAGTCCCAGTAATTCCTAGTAACAGTGAGATTCTTTGGAGATCCTTGGGCAGTGAGGCCCATAAAACAAGATGAGGACCCTGACCTTGTGCATTGACCATTTGGGACTCCAGGGATGGTGGTCTGATGCGAGATATCTGCAAGATGCCAGAGACTCAGACCAAGTGTGAAGACAGACATGCTGGAAGGGCACAGGAGATGCCCACACCTGCAGGCTGTCTGGCCTTTAGCCTCTCTGGTTGATATATGAGGCCCCTGTTTGAGACCCATGTGTGATGGCTTTGTCTTACTCTGTGTGAGAAATTAATATCCTCAGCCTGTGGGTAGGTTATATGTTTCAGATGCATGTATATGATTGAGGTATGAAGTCTATTTTCTAATCTATATATGACATTCTGGTCTTTGGTCCATGATCGACACTGCCTCACACTTTGTTCATTACATCAACATCTGGTACATGTTTATCACCTGCTATGGTAAGCTGTGCTATTAGTCCCAAGTAGTTAGTGGGGCAAAGCCTCCCTGCCCTACTGACGTGGTCTTACCAATGGAATTCAAGCAGTAACAGGAGCTTAAGGACCATCAGTATTTGCAGTCGTGCTCTTTCCTGCCTGCCAGGAGAATAGTGCATTTGGTAAGGGCTGGTGCTTCAGTCTTGCTTCTGGAATGAAGATGATATGAACCCAGATCCAACTGAGCTGAGAGAGACATCATTATGAGTAAGAGTAAACCGATGTCGTTCTATGTTGTTAGGTTTGGGGGTCACTTGTTACTGTAGTGTAACAGTTTAAGCTAACTGGTGCAGGTACTATCTCTGTGCCAGGCACTGTGTTATGCATTAGAAATACAGCAGTGACCTCTTGGAGGTCAAAAGAATAAATACCCGCCTGATAGGAAAGATGAGGGTGAAGCTGGTTTAGGGCAATGAAGATCAAAAATTCTGTTTTTCTTTTTTTGCACTGAGGATTGATTTCAGGGCCTTCATACTGAGTGACCTGCCCAGACCTTTTTATTTTTTATTTTGAGACAGAGTCTTGCTAAGTTGCCCAGCCAGACTGGGCTCACACTTGCTATCCTCCTTCCTCAGCCTCCCAGAGTTGGTATTATAGATAGACACCACCACATGTGGCTAGGAGTTCTGTTTTCAATCTGCTAAAACCGACATGACCATAGGATGTCCAAATGGAATTGTCAAGCATGTGGTTGGATATAAGAACCTGTAGTTTATAAGGCTTAGAGTGAAAATTTGGACCATTTGAAATACAGGTTGCCAGTTAGGAGTCAGGCAGTGAAGAAAGGAAGTAGTTCACGCAGCCTGAAAGCATAAGCCTTTTGGAAATCCACTAAAGTCCTGGTGTGTGTGGGGTGGGGGGAGGAGTTTCGGAAGTCTTGCCATAAAATATGGAAGGGGGATTTAGGCTGCTTGTTTTTTCAATTAATGAAAGAGAGAGATCACTGATAATTGGAGAGCTGGGGATGCTTAGATTATAGGTCTTTGAAATCATATCCTACTCCCCTTAGAGTACTGCTTCCAAAATTGAGTCTGCATATCACCAGCGGTATGCAAGCTGATTTTAGAGAACATTACAAAATATGTGTTATTTTATAGTTGTGGTTTCTTTTCTCAATTACCTCTGCTTATGGCATGTGATACTGGTTTTCCAGTATTTTCAGTGATGATATATGCACAAAACATTTAAACAAAGATAGTGATTTTATTTAAAGAAAAGTTCTAATAATGTATATTATTGAATCTAATTATCTATTATTATTATTATTGCTGTACAAATTTGCCACAAAGATGGGATACAAATTTGCCACCTAAGAAGGTGTGACTCAAGTTTGAGAAGCCCTGCTAAATGTAATCCTTACTTGCCTGGCATGTGCAAGGCCCAGGGTTCCATCCTCAGTCCTGAAAATGAATAAATAAAGATAAATCCTAGTGCAGTACTTGCATACAACAGACAAGAAAAGGAGGAAGGTGCAGTGAAGTTAAGCTATCTCACCAAGGCTCCAGCTGGTCCGCAGTGCTGCTGGGATTCAAAGCTATGCCCATGATAATGGTCCATACACATTGAGACCAGCAGGGAAGGACTTACCAATGAGTCTGCAGTGGGATGTGATGGAGAACTCCAGGCTCCCCCTAGTGACCAGTATCACTGAGTCCAAATGACTCCCACCTGGAAGGGTTGCCCTACTCCTTGGGGTAAGATGTCTTTTCTCATCCAACAGCAAAGTCAGTAAGTACTTTGAGTGCTTTTTGGAAATGTTTGTGGCCTGGCTGATTTTAATAATGAACAACAGGCCTAAGTGTAAGTGAGCCATCTGAGAGGATTTAAAAATCAGACTTCCATGGAGGAAAATATTTGATAGGATTTTGGGAGAGGATGGGAGAAAGTGGTATTGGGATTTGAATGCAGGGAATTGAGGCAGTTGTTTAGGCTGACCTCAAACTTGGGATACACCTACCTCAGCTGAGGTTACAGGACTACACCACCATGGCCAACTTGATAGGAATTTTGACAGCTTGGAAAAGACTAGAATCAGAATGAAGAGATTTATGAAAATGAAACTGTGGCCAAAATGTTCAAATTAGGGTTTTTCTGTCAATATGTTGAATGACAAAATTATTCAGGAATAAGATCTAACCAAGGTTTTATTCATTATGGAAACTCCAAGCAAATGAAATTATTTTAAACTCAGTTGCAGATCATTGCAATAAATGGATATCACAATATAAAGTAAGTAATCTGAATTTTTTGGTTTCTTAGTCCATATAAAAATAATGTTTACATTAAACTATAAGTCTATTAAGTATGTAATAGCATTGTACCTAGAAGGATTCAACATGCCTGTCATTTAAAAAAATAATTAGCACGTAAGAGTTGTACATGTTTCTGCATATACAGGGTGATGTTTCAATGCAATTCCTCCCTTCCCTGTATGCACCCACCTGTACGCTCCTACCAAGTGGAATTTTACCTTTGTCCTACCTCACCCCTTGGATCTGGATGGATCCTAATGACTTGCTTCAACCACAGAATCATGTAGAAGTAACATTCTGAGGCCAGATAATGAGATGTATGAGGCCAGATAATGAGAACCAAGGCCTAAATGACCTTCTCTGGGAGCACAAAGGAGAAAAACAGCAAGCTGTGCTCCTTTGCCAACACGCAAGCTTGCTGGCACATTGCAAGTTCCAGGGAAGAATCAACACAGCTGATCTGGTTGTTTATCTGTGCATGTACTGTAGATAACAAGAGGCAAATGAATCTTCCTCTACCCTAATTGCTTGCTCCCATGCCTAAGTAAATGAAAGCAAGGCGAGCCAAACGCTCAGGGGTGTCTTTGTCCTCTAGATGCAAGAGACTCCTGGTCCCCTCTCTTAGAATTATCTCTGTGTCTTTGTCTTTCATCCTCATTCACTCCACAGTTGGGGATAAACTAGTAGGCTGGTTCCTACGATCAGACCAGTAAGAAACTTTGCAGATTCCACCTGCATCCTTGACAGGCTCATTTTATTTTTTCTTGGAATGCTCCCTCTTCGCAATCAGCTGTCATGCTGTGAGAGGCTGAAGTCACATGGAGATGCCATGGAGCCTGCTGAGGTTCCAGGTGACAGTTGGCTTTAACTTCCAGCTGTGTAGCTGAGCTGTCTCAGACATTGAGCCCAGCAGGATCTTGAGGTGATTTATACTCTGAACCAATGACCATATAAGAAACCCAAGGAAAAGTGACTGAAATCGGTCAATCCATAGGTCTATTAGATAATAATGAGTTATTGTCACGAGCCACTGCATTTTGTGAGTGGATTTAAAAGCAGTGATAGATATCTTCTGCTTAGAAGGAGACACCTCACTTTCTCTGGATCCAAACCTCCATTTCATTGTCCAAGAATTGATGTCCATGGACCAAAGAAGTGTAGTCTTCTTTCAAAGAGAAGCAGCAAGTATTCTGGAATTATAGTAAGAGAATAAAGTGACTGGATATAATGTAAGCACAATGATAAGTGATATGTATAATAAAAAGTATTTTTACAATAACAAAACTAAAATATCTGGAAACAAATTTACTCCTTGGATACTTCTAGTTCTTGGTACAATTCCCCAGGGAGGCCATGAGAGGTTTTATAATGAGCTCATTGGCAGACATTGTGTATTGGGAAATTTCCAGCAAAATTCCAAATAGGTACACTGCTTTTGCCAGAGGAGGGAAAATGTTCTTCTAAACGGTTAAAACTCTACTGTGCATGTGCTGCGGTTAGGATAAAACAGTGAGGAGAGCAGTTAGTGTGGCTGGATTATAAATTAAGATATTCTCCTAAGTATGTGCCAAAGCTAAATAAATAAATAAAGTCAGCTGCAAGTGAGAGAAGTGTCTCAGTTCTCCTAAGAACAGCTGACAGGGCACAACCCTGCCAAGCCTTGCTGCTCTCAGTGCCCAGCCCAGATCTGGGCAGATGACCTCCCAGGACAGACAGGCACCCTCAGAACCATGTTCCTGACATAGATTTGGTCAAGTGTCTTTCTCTCTCTGACCATTCTTTCCTCTAAAAATACATTCTTTAATAAACCATTGTATTCATCAGTGACGTTGACTAATGCAATAGATTCTTAACCTTTGGATGAGAGAGTGTAACTAAGGCTACCACTTGTCTCTCTAGGGGAAATTTCCATTGTGCACAGTACACACAAATTATTATACACCATTAGTTTTGACTCTATGAATCTTGCCCCTATGCCTCAAATTAAGAGAGGCCTATAATTTACTGGTGAATTGGACAAGGGGAAAGGATAAATGAGTAAGATAAGGGTAAAAGAAGAGATTTTTAGGATGGAGAGGACTCAGCATACCTTTGTAGTGATGGATAATAAATGGATGGGTATGAAGTGGAGGGAGAGCAGATAATGATGGAAGGAGGCTTGTGAGACATTGAGAGTGGGTAGGGTCTTGGATGCTGGGGAGCCCCAGAGAAGGGAAGGGTGTCTCTTCCCTTTAGTTAAACAGAAGGAGAAAAAGAGGACCAGCTGGGACCTGTGCAGCCCGGGAAAGTCAGCCTCAGGTGTATACATCCTCCTATGGGCAAGAACACATAAGGGATAGTACTGCACCAGGGGGCACACCCACCCCACATACGTGCACTGATCGTCCACTGTGTGCACAGCACTTCTCTAGGAGCTGATTCCTGCTCTAATGGCATTTAAGAGGACGTAGAATTACATTAATAATCTGGACACTTTCAGACATTTCTTGGTGCTTGGAGAACTATATCAGGTGGATAGAAGAGAGGACAAGAAGAAACACTTCAAAGCAGTAGTACAGAAAGCCCTTCCTGAGGAGTTGTTTTGCACATTGGGACCTGGGTGAGGTGAGGGAGCCAACAGGAGAGCACGGAGTTCCAGAGTGAGGAAGCAGCAGAGTTAGGCCCTGAAGGGGACATGGGCTTGGCATCTCATTCCCCACAAAAGGCTCACTGCCTGCCACAACACAGGACAGGTGCTGACAGCCACCACTGAATGAATAAATATGGAACGGAGGACATGCTCTTTATCTTCCTGGGCCTGAGCCCTGGATGCGCCTTGATTCTCATTTACCCCATTTACTCCCTCATTCATCTTGTACCAGCTGCATTGGCCTCCTTACTGTTCCTGGAGCTTTCTAGGCATATTCCTGCCCCCAAGCCTATGTTCAGCATGCCTTTCCTCTGGGGTATGCTTCCCCAGGTGTGCTCTTCCCACAGGTGTACCCATCTCCACACGTGCTTCTCCTCAGGTATATGCTTCCCCAGGGGCACTTGTCTCTGTTGCCTTTTTTAGGACTCTGCTTAGCTACCACTGTGTCAAAAACTTTCTTCACTGCCTCGTTTAAAACCCAGTCTCCTTCATCTATCCTATTTTATTTTTCTCTGTCTCATGTATCTATGATTTCCATATTTGTTTTTCTCACTGGCCATATCCATACATGTAAGTTCCAGGTGTTTCTTAAGTATTTGGGATTGAACCAGGACCTTTGTATGAACTAAATGCTCTTTCCCCTTTCTGAACACTTTATTTTTTTGAGACAGTCTTGGTAAGGTGCCCAGGCTAGGCTCTAACTTGTGACCCACCTGCCTCAGCCTCCTACTGCTATGTTTTAAATACTATGTTCTTTGGTACATCCCCAAACCTAGGCCAGTGTCTGGCCTGTCACAGGCACTCAGTACGCCTTATCAAGAGTGGATGGATGTGGGTACAACCATCCCCTTGATGAACTTCTGTGGCAGAGGGACCTCCTCTCTTTCACAGTGAGTACTTGTTTCACTGTTGTTTGGACTTGGTAGCCCATCTGTCACAGCCTGAAGACATTAATAATGGAAGTTTCTCCCTGGTGCATATATTAGTGAGAATTCCCTGACAAACCAGAAAGCTCTGTGCACCATAAACAAGCGTTTCATTGAAGGGCAACTTCATTGGAGTTTATGCAATCTGACTAGTAATGAAATTCACAAATCCACAGTGCCAGTTCCATGGTGAACCTACAAATTCTGGAAACCAAGAGCACCCTCACCCCTAGCACAGGAAGTCAGGTGCTATAATCAAATTTCTTTTTTTCATCCTGTTATTGTTTGTGTCTGGATGTCCCCCCAAAGCCTTACATGGTCGTGGTGGGGGCAGGCAGGCATTTTGAAGACAACTAAATCTAGAGTTTGTGATTGGTTCATTGTCTAGTGCTGGGATTGGGAGTGTGAATGCTACACCCACCCTAGGGTGGGTAGCCTGCATACACTGTAAGGGCAGAAAAGAGTCTGCTTCCTTTTGCTTTTGTTGGTTTTGCTGTCTTCCACCACCATGAACAGTTTCCCCTCTGCCATGCCATCCTGCCTTGGAGCCAGTTGATTATGGGATGAAATCTGTACAAACTATGAGCTAAATAAACCTTTCTTTCTTTATCTTTGGATGTCAGGTATTTTTGTCTCAGCAATAAGAGAAAAGTAACTAAGATACATCCCCTTGAGTCCTGTCTACTACAAATGGTGTGCTACTATTATATATATCAGGTAAGTCAATAGACATTCATTTCTGAAGCCTACAGTGGAGAAGGAATCATAAATCCAATCAACTCACAAATATGAGTCATTGAACACATGGTCAATTCCTGCTGTATCTCCTTTTAGTTCCTTTTGTTCTCCAATGGGCTTCCTTTGTCCCTGAGAAGAGTAGAACTCAGCAATGCTGTCTTTGTAATCAAATGTTTTATATGTCACTTATGGATCAATGTTGTAATTTTTTAGTTAATTCCTTAAAATTATTTTTTTTCACTTCTTTGCCATTTTGAGTTTTTGGAAGGTATCTGGTATGGCTTGGGTGCCTGTGCCCTGAAGTCTGTGTGTGAAAGGCTTGGTTCCCAGGGTGGTACTATTAGGAGGTATTGTGGACCTTTACAAGGAAGGGCCTTGTGGGAGGTCCTTAGGTCATATGGGGCTATACTCTTGAAGGGGACTATAGGATCCTGGTCTCTCAGAGTCTGAGTTTTGATTCTGTAAGTCATTTGCTCTGCCATGCATTCCTGCCTTTGCTAGAGGCTCCCAAAAATGGGGCTGCCTGATCTTGGACTAAAACCTCTAGAACTGTGAACTACATAAACCTTTTCTGTGTATAGTTAATTCTCTCTGGTATTTCATTATAGTAATATAAAGCTGACTAATATACTGGTTCTAACTTTATATTCCAAACCTTCCAGTAAATTTCATTTTTCAATTATCTAATGAAATTTCTAGAATCTTTCTTCTTTAAATATTTATTGAGAAAGTGGTTAAATAAAATGTTGCTAGTCAAAATTAGAATTGAAAGTTTCAATCTCAACTTTTGATAAATTCTGTCTTATTAACAGTGTTCCCTCTAAACTGAGCTCTGAGCATACTGCATACATGGCTAATTCTGTAACAGAGGATAACCAGCTTGGGTGAAATTAATTTCTAATATGAGACAGATGTGCAGAATAAACCTGCCACTTCCCCTCATATCAGGAAGCAAGGAACTTTACTGCAGGATGTAACTGCACTCAGAAGCCTCATTGGAGAGGCTCCTCTGGCCAAAGATGGGACCACTGAATGATAAGATATAAAGAAAACTAATGAATTGAAGACATATATAAAATTTCTTGAGTTTCTAATTAGTTTTGTGTTACTACAGTGAAAAACCAGAGGCAATTAACATAGAAAGAGAAAAGATTTATTTAACTCACAATTTCAAGGTTTATGGTCTAAAATTGGACAGGGAAGGGGCACTGGTTTGGTCTCTACTGAGGACTGAAGTTTGTAGTGTGACAATTCACATAGGAACATTCCATAAAGCTAACCTCCAGATCACCCGAGGGTTGGGAAAGTGATTAAGAAAAAGTACAATGAGGTGGGTTTGCCCCTGAAAGAACATACCTATGTTAGAAATAATGTACTTGCGAAACCAAGTTCTTTCTATTGTTCACAATCAGTTACAGATTGAACTCCTTGTTCTAGATTTAGCCAAGAGTAATAGGTGACTGTACTAATCACGACGTGGTTTTTTGCTTTAAATTCTGCTTGCTGTAAGGGGTCTGTGTGGTTCTGACATCTTCCTATATGGAACAGGCAGTTCGGCTGCCGGGCTCGGCTAAATAAATAAAGGCTCTTCTAAATTCACAATTGGCAGCTTGGTTTCCTATGCTGGTTTTAAACTCATAACAGTAGCAGAAATGTGTGTCAAAGTGAGCTGTCACATTCTGAGCTAAAGGTGTGTGTGTGTGGTGTGTGTGTGTGAGAGAGAGAGAGACAGAGACAGAGACAGAGAGACAGGCAGGCAGACTGATAGAGACAGAGACCGATCGCATAAATGTTCCCAATGATGTAAGGACTCCAACAAGTTTCCCTATTAAAGATCCACAGAGCCTCCAAATAGCACAACTGTGGAGACTAATATGTGAACCTTTGTGAAACACTATCAGTATTCCAGCTGTAGTAATAAGAGTGTTAGAATAGCACCTACCACCTTTGCAATATGCTGTTGAAAACTGGATCATGGGTCTAGGCAACCAGCACCAGTGGCCACTAACTTCAAGAAGAAAGACAATTCTCTTCATGAAAATAATATTTTCATCATCACCTAAGAAGTACACACACATACACCCTGAATCTTCCTGTGCCTCTAGCTCTAGCTACCAATTCGCAGAAGCACAGGAGGAGATATAATTAAGTAACAACAAAGTAACCTAGAAAACTCTACAGAGAAATCCACTTTGTTTCCTAAACAAACAATTTTCAAAGTGGTCAGATGTGTAAGGCATATGTATCAGGTAATATGCTATGTACCCCCAAGTCCTCATATAATATTGATGGGACTGAGTTATTGGTTTGTTATTGGTTTGTTGTCTGGCAATGTGAGTGCTGTGCCCGCCCAGAGGTGGAGCCGACATACAATGTAAGGGAAGGCGGGTCTTCCTCTTGCGCTTCCGTTTCTCTCTCTTTCTTTCTCTCTCTCTCTCTCTCTCTCTCTCTCTCTCTCTCTCTCTCTCTCTCTCGCCAGCCAGCGCAGCTTGTGGCTTGCAGCTGAAGCTGCCATGAACAGCAGGCCCGCCATGCCACGCTCTCTTGGAGCTAACTTAAGTATGGACCGAAACTCCCAAGAAACTGTAAGAATAAACCTTTCCTTCCCTAATTTTGGGTGTCAGGTATTTCATCTCAGCAATGAGTGAAAAGTAACCAAGACAGCATATGTGTGTGTATGTGTGTGTGTGTGTGTGTGTGTGTGTGTATGTACGTATGAGAAAGAAAGTTAAAAAAGATTTAACAGTTATGTCAATAAACTGCAGCATGTGGACATGATTCAGGCCTGCAAAGTGTATTATATGTGACAGTTGGGGAGACTTGGCACGTACAGATGTTTCAAGATATTTAAGACTTATTATTAATATTCAAGTGTGACAATATAGTAATGATATTGTGTTCCTTTTTTTTTTTTTTTTTCAGTCCTGGAGATTGAATCTAGGGCTTTCCCACTGAGCTGCATCCCCACCCTTTTTTTTTTTGTTTTGAGACAGGATTTCACTAAGTCACTGAGTTACCCAGGCTAGGGTTCAACCTGTGATCCTCTTGCCTCCTCTTTTCAGAGTGCTGGGATTACAGGCATGTACCACCACACCTGGCATGTGGTTATTTCTTGAAAATTGTTTTATCCTTCAGAGACACTTGCTGAACTACTAAAGATGAAATGACATGGCGTCTGGGTTTTGCTTGAAGTAATCTAATGCAAATGAATTCCGTAGCTTAGGATAAATTTTTGTTGTGGCATCAAAGATGTCAGGTAACTTTGCTTTGAAAATGGAGAGCTCTGGATAGTCATGCTACATGACTAAAAAATATCCTTGTCATGATAACAAAAACACTTACGTAAAAAACACATAGGTGTTTCAATATAATTGTTTTATGTGAAAAAAGTGAGTTAGATTCCCCATCTGTTGACTTCTAAGACATCAGTGATGGTTTAGAAGCAAGACGAGATATTGTAATACAGTAACATAATTCCAGTTTTATAAAATGAACAATAGTAACATCAGCTGAAAGAGAAAAGGGAAGAGGAAAAGATATAAACCTGTATATATGTATATGTAAGATAGCTAAAATGAACACACTGCTGAATGTATTCATTATTGAGAAAGAACAATTAATACTCACATGATTAGATCAATTTTGCATGTCTATATCTGTTAATGTAAGTAACCATTTTAAAGATAATGATACACAATATTGCAACCATTGTCAAGTTTCTATCATCCGGTTTTGTAAACCTGCAATGTTACTGTTGTGTATTTACTCTAGTCCTTTGTTTGTCTCTTTTGCTTGTTGTCTTTGTTATATATGTCTTTTTTTTTCTTTTTCTTCACTTAAATAAAAAAAAATAGTAACATCAGCTGCTTCCAGGAGGTCCAAAGTGGGTGAGTACGTTATTAGCTTCTTCTCTATCCATCTTTGAATTATGTCACATTTTATACTGAGCACATATTAATTCTATAATTAACATTTAGCCTTTTAATATTTTTATATGCAAATATTGTGTTAGCTTCCCATTACTGTAGTGAATACCTGATATAATAAACTTTATAAGACAAAGGTTAAATATTCTGTACTCACAGTTTTGGAAGCTTCAGTCCATGATCAGTTGTCCCTGTTGCAGCAAATGATAGCAGAGCAAAACCATTCACCACATCACTGGAAAGCTAAGGAGAAGAAAAAGAAGAAGTTGTGGTTCTACAATACCCTTCAAGGGCACACTCCCTATGACCTGAAGACCTCCTGGTAGGACCCACCTCTTAAAGATTTTATCACCTCCCTGAAGCACCAAACTGGGGACTACGCCTTTAACACATGGGACTTTGGGGAGCATTGCAAATCTGAACTATAGCATACAGCTTAAGGACATTTTTATTAGCAAAGAAGTTTCCTGGAATTGTTTTCCTATAAGCATTGTTGACCTTCCTTACTATAGGTTGGCTTCATCTGATCTCAACATCCTATAAATGGAAAAATACAGCATTTACTCTCTGAACTTGGCTTCTTACACTTACCATGACATTCTTGCATGTACTTTCTTGTTGTTGGTAGGTTATAACCAGCTGTATAAATACATCACAGTTGTGGATTTGTTCTTCTCTTTATGGGTACTTAAGTTGTGCTTAGTTCTTGTTATGATGAATGAGGCTGCTATGAACACTTTGCACGCTTTTGTTGGATGTATGTCTTTACTTCTCTTGAGCAAAAGACTTGAGAGTGGGTCATAGAGTATATGATTAAATTTTAACAATATAATTTAAAATAAAGCAAAGGCTACAAGAATTACAAAGGGTGGTTCCTGGCCCAGGCATAGGCAAACATCAGTTACAAAGAATGGTAAGTACAAAAATGTGTGGCCTTCCTGTCATCACCCTCAAATGGGGCCTCTCTGTACAACCTGCTCATGACACCTCACTTGGAACTGCTACACTTCCCAAGCCACTAATTTATACCCACATGTTCTCATTCAGGCTGTGGTTCATCTGCTCCAGCATGGCCATTCGGCATGACTACTATAACTACCCTCAACCCGTTATTTGTCTCGTCCAGCTTAGATTTTGCTCTCTACTGCTGCCCTTAGACTGTTTTGTTTGTTTGTTTGTTTGTTTGTTTGTTTGTTTTACTGAAATCATCTAGGCAAATTGACAGCCTTAAATAAACCCAGGAATCTCTTTTTCTTTTCTTTTCTTTTCTGTCTTTTTTTATTTTTCTATTTAAGAGAAAAAAGACACATATAAGGAAGACAGAAAGCAAAAGAGACAAACAAACCACAACAGCAAATCCACAACAGTAACATAGGTTTACAAAACAGGATGATAGGAACTTAACAGTGGTTGCAACATTGTGTATTATTGCCTTCAACACTGTTGTTTACATTAACAAATATAGACATGTAAAATTGATCTAACCATATGAGTATTAACTGCTCTTTCTCAATACCTAATACATTCAGCAGTATAGTCATTTTAGGTGTCTTACATATACATGTATACAGATTTATGTCTTTTTCCTTTTCCCTTCCCTCTTTCCTCATTTTCCCTTTCCCAATTACTTTTGCTCTTTGAGCAGCTTTTTACCCTTACACAGTATTTATTGTAGATTTTGGATCATATATACTTTTTCAGTTTCTTACACTAGGGAGACAATATGGTATTTACACATGTGGGTTTGATTTATCTCACTTATGAGTATGGTCTTGAGTCGTGACCATTTACTTATAAAACTCTCAATGCAATCTTTCTTAATAGCTGAGTAGTACTCCATTGTATAAAAATACCACATCTTTTTTATCCATTCCTTATTGATGGGCACTTGGGTTGTTTCCAAGATCTGGCTATTACAAATTGGGTTGCTATAAACATGGGTGCACAAATATCACTGTGGTGTGATGTTTTCAATTCTTCTGGGAAAATGCCCCGAAGTGGGATAGCTGGGTCAAATGGGATCTCTAATCCTAGCTTCTTGAGGAGTCTCCACACTGACTTCCACAGTGGTTGCACCAGTCTACACTCCCACCAACAGTGGAGAAGAGTTCCTTTTTCCCCACAGCCCCTCCAGCTTTTGTTGTTGGTTGATTTTTTAATCTTGCCATTCTTTCTGGAGTGAGATGGAATCTCAGTGTTGTTTTAATTTGCATTTACCGAATGATCATTGATGTTGAACATTTTTTCATATATTTATTTGCCATTTGTATTTCTTTGTCTGAGAAGTGTGTATTCATCTCAGATGCCCATTTTTGGATTGGGTCCTTGAATATTAGGGGCCTGATTTCTTTTAATTCTTCATATGTTTTAGATAGAAGTCCTTTGTCTGATGGACAATTGGCTAAGATATTTTCCCAATTTGTGGGTTTTCTTTTCACTCTGTTAGAGATTTCCTTTGACATGCAAAAACTTTTTAGTAAGATGAGATCCCAGTTGTTGATTTTGGAAAGTGTTTCCCGTGCAATTTGGTTTTTGTTCATGAACTCTCTGTCTACCCCTATGTCATCAAGATTTTTACCTACTTTTCTTCTAGCAAGTTTAGTGTCTCTGTTTTAATATTCAGATCTTTGATCCATTTTGACTTTATTTTAGTGCATGGTGATAGACATGGATCTAGTTTTAGTTTATGTCATTTGGAAAGCCAGTTTTTCCAGCATTATTTGTTAAACAGGCTGTCTTTCTTCCAATGTACGTGTTTGGCCCTTTGTCAAAGATGACGTGGCTAAGTGTGTTTGTAGTTGTGGCTGTATCTTCTAATCTATTCCATTGATCTTCAGGTCTATTTTGATTCCAATACCATGCTGATTTTATCACAGTAGCTTTGTAATATAGTTTCAAGTAGGCGGGGTTTGTGATGCCTTCTGCCTTCCCTTTGTTGCCCAGAATTGCCTTTGCTATTCTAGGTGTTTTCTGGTTCCAGATGAATTTCAGGAATGATTTCTCTAGCTCTGTGAGATGGGCAAGTGGTATTTTGATTGGGATTGCATTAAATCTGTATAACAATTTTGGACGAATGGCCATTTTCATGATGTTTGTTCTTCCTATCCATGAACAAGGAATATCTTTCCATTTTCTGAAATCTTCTTCGATTTTCTTTTTTAGAGTAATGTAATTTTCACTGTATAGATCTTTTACTTCCTTTGTTAGATTGATTCCTAAGTATTTCATTTTTTTGGATGTTATAGTGAAGGATGTGGTTTCCCTTATTTCTTTCTCAGTGACTTTGTTGTTTGTGTACAGGAATGTTATTGATTTTGGAGTGTTCACCTTATATACAGCAACATTACTGAGTTTGGTTATTACATCTAGAAGTCTTTTAATGGAGTTTTGGGGGTCTTCTATGTAGAGTATCATATCATCTGCAAATAATGATAATTTTACTTCTTCCTTTCCTATCCTTATTCCCTTTATTTCTTTCTCTTGTCTAATTGCTCTGGCTAATATTTCCAGAACTATATTGAATAAGAGTGGTGATAATGGACATCCTTGTCTTGTTCCTGATTTTAGGTTGAAACTTTTCAGTTTTTCTCCATTCAGTAAGATGTTGGCTGTTAGTTTATGATATATGGCTTTTAGCAAGTTGAGTTAGAGACCATCTATTCCGATTTTCTGTAGGGTTTTTATCATGAATGAGTGTTGGATTTTGTCGAAAGCTTTTCTACATCTATTGAGATGATCATGTGGTTCTTGTCCTTGGCCCTATTGGTATGGTGTATTACATTTATTGATTTGTGTATGTTGAACCATCCCTGCATTCCTGGGATGAATCCCATTTGATTATGGCGTATAATCTTCCTGATGACTTGTTGCATTCTATTTCCCAGTATTTTATTGAGGATTTTTGCATCTATGTTCATTAGAGAGACTGGCCCGTGATTTTCTTTTTTGGTTGGGTCTTTCTCTGGTTTTGGTATTAGGGTAATACTTCTTTCCAGAAATGAGTTATGGAGACTTACTTCCCTTTCAATTTTATTGAAGAGTTTGAGGAGTGTTGGCATTAAGTCTTCCCTAAATTTCTTGTAGAATTCAGCAGTGAATCCATCCGGACCTGGGCTTTTCTTTGTTGGTAAGGTTCTAATTACATTTTCAATTTCATTAACTGAAATTGGGTTATTTGGCAGTTCTATATCTTCTTGATTCAGCTTTGGTAATTCATAGGTTTCTAGGAATCTGTCCATTTCTTCTATGTTATGGAATCTATGTGAGTAAAGGTTTTTGAGGTAGGTGTTGATGATCTTCTGTATTTCCACAGAGTCTGTAGGGATTTCACCCTTTTCATTTCTTATTGCATCAATCTGAGTTTTTTCTTTCCTCTTTTTGATAAGGTTGGCTAGGGGTTTATCAATTTTATTTACTCTTTCAAAAAACCATCTCTTTGATTCATTAATTCTTTGTATTGTTTTCTTAGTTTCAATTTCATTCATTTCTGCTCTGATTTTGATAATTTCTTCCCTTCTTTGGGCTTTGGACTTGACTTGCCCTTCTTTTCCTAGAAGTTTGAGGTGCATCATTAGGTTGTTTATGTGTGTTCTTTCCATTTTTCTAATGTGGGAGTTTAGTGCTATAAATTTCCCTCTGAGGACTGCTTTCATTGTGTCCACAGGTTCTGGTAATTTGTGTTTGCGTTTTCATTCAATTATAGATATTGTTTAATTTCTTCTTTAATTTCTTCTGTGACCCATTGATTGTTTAGGAGAGTATTATTTAATTTCCATGTGTTTATGGGGTTCCTGTGGGGTTTTTTGTCATTCATTTCCAATTTTACTGTGCTATGGTCAGAGAATATGCATGGAATTAATTCAGTTCCTTTTCATTTATTTAAGCATGTTTTGTGGACCAGTATATGATCTATTTTAGAGAATTACCCATGTGCAGCTGAGAAGAATGTGTATTCTGGTGTTGATGGGTGGAACACTTGGTACACATCTACTAGGTCCATTTATTCACAAGTTTGATTCAGTTCTGTTATTTCTTTGCTGATTTTTGTTTGGTTCATCTGTCTCTCTGTGATAGTGGGGTGTTAAAGTCCCCTGTTATAACTGTATTATTGTTTATTTGGTTTTTCATGTCTATTAAGAATTGTCTTACATAGTTGGGTGCTCCCATATTTGGTGCATATATATTTATGATTGTAATCTCTTCCTCTTGAAGTTTTCCCCTAACAAGTATGTAGTGACCTTCTTTATCTCTTTTGATCATTTTCAGTTTAAAGTTCACATTGTCTGCAAACATAACAACTACCCCAGCTTTTTTCTGGGTTCCTATTGCCTGGAGTATTATTTTCCAGCCTTTGATTCTTAGTCTGTGAGTTTCCTTTTGAGTTAAATGTTTTTCTTGTACACAGCATATTGTTGGATTTTGTTTCTTAATCCACTCTGCCAGTCTGTTTCTTTTTATTGGTGAGCTGAGACCATTTACATTGATTGATATAACTGATATGTACTGACTCATCCCTGTCATGGTATCTTTCTGTTGGTGGTTTTCTACATTTTCTGTTTAATTATTTGCCCTGCTTAGTGGTTTCCTTTTGTTGTTGTTCCTAAGATTGTAGCTATCTTTGTCTCTTTCTAGAGTGTCTTTCAGTACTCTTTGTAGTGTTGGTTTGGTGGCCACAAATTTCTTCAGTTGTTCTTTGTCTTGGAAGTGCCTTATTTCTCCAGACTCATGACTGACATGGAGGCCACCAGAACTGACAACTGCAAAGAGGTCAAGATGGGGAAGAATGTGTATACATTAGATTGCACTGTGTCTCATCTTTCTTTTGTCCTTGAACCTTTGGGATGGTGTTGAGTCCCTGCCATTTCTAAACTAAATTGCCTAACCCTTTCTTATTTACCCCATTCAGCTCTTCCAACACTGTTGTAACTAGTGCCTCATGTGAAATTCCCTCCATTGCACAACTTGAGGTGAATTCTCTCCTGACTGGGTAGCACCCAGTTTATATCTGGTTGCTCTGTACACTCTCTGCTCACCCTGTGACACTTGCTTCTCAGGAGTCTGACCTGGAAGACCTGTGTCCATGACCTCTGTCTCTGTTGTCCAGATTGTTTTGGCCATTAGAAAATCCTGAAAGGAGACCAGGAGGAGGAGGTGTGTTAGTTAGCTCTCCATACCTGAGATAATTAACTTCTAGAGAGTAAAGGTTTATTTGGGTTCTCAGTTGTGGTGGTTTTGGTCCATGATCGATTACCCCATTCTTTTGGGTCTGTAATGAGGCAGCACGTGATAGTGGGAGCACATGGTGAAGCAAATTACTTACATCACTATTAGGGAACAAAAGGAAGCAGATGGGTTTAGGGCCCCATAATCTCTTTTGAGGGCATATCCTCAATGATGTAAGGACTTCCCATAAGGTCCCACTTCCCAAAGATTCCATTGCCTCTTAACAGCATAAACCTGGGGGCCAAACCTTTAACAATGAACATTAGAGAAACATTTAAGATCCAAACTATAGCAGAAATAGAAGGAAATAGGGTATTCTCTGGCTCCGCTTGTGGCTGCTATGCCCCTGGACTGTGATCCTTGTACATTCTTCTCCTCTGGATTCTTCTAAAAGGTCCATACCCATACCACTCAGGGTCTCATGCCTCTATTGTCACTGGCCCTAGGTTGTGGCTATATCACGTGTCCTAGAGAGTCTCATTCTGCTCTCTTATCTCCTACTTAACCAGGCTCCCTGCCTCTTATTTGTTCCTGGGCTATTTCCTCAGACTGTCTCTGCTGCTGCTGCTGCTAGAGTCAAGAACAAGCTGCCAAACATTAGGAAACTTTTCGACAAGGTCCAATGGCTCTTTTATGGTTTTTGAGTCTAAATGTCCTTTCTTGATGAAGGTAAGGTGATGGCTGTTGGAAATTGACTTTTATTATTTTTGATAAATAATACACATAAAATAAAGTGCTCAATTGTGTGTCATTAGGTGCATTCACATTATTGTGCAGCCATTACCACCATTCATCTGCAGAAATTTTCGTCTTCCCAAACTGAAACTCTGTCTCCTTTAATACTAATCCTCGCTTCCTCTTCCCAGGCCCCTGGCACCCACCATTCTACTTTCTGTCTTTATGAATTTGACTACTCTAGGAACCTCATAATTTTTGTGTTTTTGTGACTGTCTTGTTTTACATAATGTTTCATTTAGTATAGTGTAAGTTCACCTAATAGAATTAATCTAAGGTTTCTTTTAAAACTAAATAATATTCCATGAAGCTGATTGTTTAAAAAATGTTTTTACTTTGCAAGATAAAAAATTTAGAGCCTAAGATCAGCTACTAAAATGCTTTTGAAATTGTCCTGGCCCTGCAATCATATGATCTGGTCACCACTGAACCACGGTGTAAATCTATTTTCACTTCTCCGGCTCTTCTCATTCTCCACTCCACTGTGTGGTGAGTTATGCTTCTCATTGCTCCTCAAAAGCAACTCCTGTCCCCATTTCTACCCACTCATGCATCTATTCTTACTATTGTTTTCATCAGAATGTCTGATTGTTATGGTTGATACATTGTGTCAACTTCATAAGTTTAGAAGTTTAACTAAGCAACTCAGCAGGGAGTCAAGGTCCTTACTTTGTAAACATCCTTCGCCTGTGCAAGAGGAGGGCACAGAGATTCTGTGATTACTACACTTGCCCTGTGGGTGGGGGTGGGGTGGGTAGCCAACTTACAATACAAAGGCGGAAAAGGGGCTTGTTCTCCTCCCTTTTGCTCTTGCTGCTTTTGCCATCTTCTGCTACCTTGAAGTGTTACCCCTGTGCCTTGCCACCCTGCTTTGGAGCTGGCTGATTATGGACTAAAACCTCCACAAACTGTGACCTACATAAACCTTTCCTTCCTTGATTTTGGGTGTCGGGTATTTTGTTCCAGCAACAAGAGAAAAATAACCAAGACACTGATCTTTTCCTAATTACATCTGTCTCAGTCCTGATAAGCTCAGTGAGCCACAGTCTCCTTGTTTATTTACTGTGGTACTGCGAATTGAACTCGGGGCCTTCACACTGAATTACATCCATAGGCCTTTTTATATTTTTATTTTGAGACAGGGTCTCTCTAAATCTCTAAGTTGTCTGGGCTGAATCCTGCCTCAGCTTCCCAGAGTGCTGAGATTACAGGCATGTGCCTCCATACGCTGCTCCAAACCCTCTTTCTCAGCAGCTCCCCTCTCTGAGTTTTGACTTCTGCTGTGTCTGTACTTTCATCTTCCCCTCTCAAGGGAAGAAACTGTGAGTGACCCTCCTGTATTCTCATTTATTCCTGGCAGTGAATCCCTGAAGATGAGTAGGATGCACACCCAAAACAACAACCCAATATATAGGGACATCAAGCTTCCCTCAAGGCTGGGAAGCCTGGCATAAGAATGGCTGTGAACTCTGTGATCATTACTTGAGAAACATTGTTATACATGTGCTTCCAAGTCTTTGCCTGGGTTCTAGTTTAACGCACAGAGCTGCATTGTGGCCAGCTCCTACTTTTAGTCCTATTTTTCCTATATACAAAGTCACATATTGGGCCCATTAAAAGAGAAATATAGCCGGGCTTGGTGGCGCACGCCTTTCATCCCAGCACTCGGGAGGCTGAGGTAGACGGAGCGTTCTGAGTTTGAGGCCGGCTTGGGCTACAACACGAGCGCAAGGCCGGCCTGAGCTACATAGTGCGACCCTGCCTCAAAAAACCAGGGCCAGGAGTTTGGCTCAGCAGCTTAAGCGCCTGTCTGGCAGGCGCGAGGCTGTGAGTTCGATCCCTGGTGCCGCAAAAAAAAAAAAAAAAAAAAAAGAGAAATATAGAGGAAAACTACCCTAAACTCTAGGTTTCCACTGGGGGGAAGTTCTAAGAAGTGGGGTATCAGATGACGCTGTGTGTGATTCACAAGGTAGGATAAAAACATCTGACCAGGGATTCTCAGCAGCTGAGCAAAGTGCAAATTGGCCCCAAATTAAGAAACAAGTTTCAGTTCCTTGACCTGTCTTCTTTGACTTTCCAAAGGCCATAGACCTGGCTAAGTTAATGTTTCTTTTGCGGCATACACAAGGCACCCAGTTACTGAGTTCCCAAAGAACACGCTGAATCATGGTTACACAACAGAAAGGGATCCAACTCTTTAGCTATCTGCTCACCATCTATAAAGCCTTCAGCCACACCAACTCACTAAACTGCCTCTGGATTGGAGCAGTATCCCTTGATCCTCTTACTCATAACCCAGGACTGGGCAGAGACACATTACTTTTCCTGGGGGGAAGCCAGCCACCACTGAGCGTCCTATAGAAACTTCCAGTGAGCAAACCTATTCATTTTTATTTACCAGAGATGCCTGTCTTGCATCCATGAGAAAAACTTACAAATTCAAGATAAAACTACCTCCCACCTGAAGAGAGGGAAGGGAGAAAATATCATATTGACAGTTATATTATAGTGTGTCATCTTTGTTATGACACAGAAGCTACCACTGACACATAAGCAGGGCTCAGCTAAAGGTGTAAGTGGCAGGGCATTCCAAGCCTGGTGAACGGAGCTGGCAAAGGAGGGTCATAGTATGAGTCATTCAGAGAGTATCATACAGTCCTGGGCACAGAAGGGCTAGCTTCTGCCACTCTCTGACTTCAGCTTCAGTTTTTCTGTTACTTCTACCATATTTAATTTGTTAGAAGCAAGTAACTACATCCACCCGATGCTCAAAAGGCAAGGAATAACACCACCTCTTGAAGGAAAGAGTATCAAGAGTTTTTAAACTACCATAATCCACCTGCAAACCACAAATTATTTACATTTTTCTCACATGCAAAAATACACACACGCTGCCTGTTATCTACTAACAGCCTTATCCTGCAGAATCAGCTCAGTGCCCGCAATCTCTGCATCTAAACCAGGTTCAGATGTGGATGATGCTCCTTATGTATGCTTCCTGTATAGATCCCAGAGAATGGATGCTTTCAGTATAAAGGCTTGTGAATTCATGAGCTAGGTAATAATGCTTCCCCACTACACTCGCCTAATGTACAATATAATATGTAATAGTGGGACCAGCACAGAATATCTGTGTTCCAGTTCAAAAAGTACAGGGTAAGAGGCAGGCAGCAGTCACTAGTAAATAGCAATTCTGAAATCCTGCTGTGCAGGTGCTGGAAGTTCCTTAATTGAGAGTCATTTTGACTGTGGCCTGAAAGTGATTCTCTATGCTCTAGGTCCCACCCTTTGGACTCTGTTCTATTCTCCAAGCTGTCCTTTTTTTTTTTTTTCTGTAAAATGTAACTGGTGTAGGAGAATCAGGCCTCACCAGCAGGTGATCCCAGCCTGGACACCAGCGCCATGCATGGGATGCTGTTGGAGTGGGGACAGCCACATCCAAGCCTCTCTCCATGAGTCAGCACCATTCACAGACTGCAGAGGGAGAGAACCAGACCTCACCAGGAAGTGATCCCAGCCAGGAACCATATCATTTTCATTATTTTGTTGGGTTGGGTTTTATTCTCTTTTGGTTTGTTTGATTATGTTAAATCTGATGGCATGAGCAGCTATTTGAAAGTTCGCAAGACATATTATGGTAGCCATTTTGGATTTACCATTGGCTTGTTTTGAAGTCCTTTACTGCATTCATTGTTTTGTTTTTATTGTTTCTAGTCTATTCTGTTCTGTTAGATTTTTATGATTTTTACTATTTCTGAAGGTATCTGTAGCTACTTGAAGACAACAAAAGGCATTATGGTAACTATTGTTGGTTTTGTAATGTTTTGAAGTCCTATATCACTTATATTGGCTTATTTTGATTGGTCTTATTCTGTTTTATTTTCCTTGGTTTTATCCTCTTTAAAATAAAAAAAAAGAGAAAGAAATATAGAGCAGAAAAAAGTCATGCAACTCTTTCAGTCTAATAAAGGGCTTTTGACATGTGTTCTTTATAAAAAAGCAATAAAAGCAAAAATAGCAGACCAACAAAAAAATATAACTGGTATATGCATGTGTGCAGTTTCTCAGCCTACTTCCTTCCAGCAGAATTTGGGGGAGTCCAGAGGCCTCTTTTCATTTTGCACAGTCTCTTCCCTTTCCACTCCAACCTGGTACTCTTTGCCAATATAATTATTTTTAAAACATTGTGTATCTTCTGTGAACCTTATTAAAGCTCACTGCAGACAACTGTCAGACTTACAAATCTGTTTGTCTTAGCCTTTTCCTCCCTTGGGCTTTTGCTGAGACCACTGATGAAGACAACTTTCTTAGTTGTCCTATTTTTAGCTTCTTAGAAGTCCTATTTTTAGCTTCTTAGAAGCCCTATTTTTAGCTGAATGCCTTTTTCTTTTTGAGGACTTAAAAATTTTATACACCTACCTTCCACTTCATCATTAGATCCTCTTTTCCGATATGGGTCCAAATTTTATCTTTGCCTGGAAACCTTTTGTCAATTTTAGCATCACTGGATATCTGGAGGCGCTGAGAATTTTCAAAACTACCAAATTCTGGTTCCTTTTAATATAACAGAGTTTCTTTTGGCTTATCTCTCTTCTCTCACAATTTAGTATAAGCAGCAAGAAGTCAGGAGGAACCTTCGACACTCTGCCTAGAAATCTCTTTGGCTAGATCATCCAGTTCATTTGGTACATTTTCTATCTTCCACGTTTCTGCAGGAAGTTTTGTGTTTAATCTCTCATCTCCTGCTCTGTACTCCTAAGACGATGAGTTCTTCTGTGACTTCCCGACACCCCTTTTTGATTTATCCAGGCACCAGTCTCTTGTTTAGTAGTCCCTGTCACCTGTCCTTCTGCACCCTGTATTCTGACATTAAGGTTCAGATCATACCATTTTCCTACTGCAGATCCCTGGAATTCACTCACTTAGCATACAAATTTTATTGAGCACTTTCTTCATACAAAGTACTACACTTGGGGTTGGGGAATTCTCAGGAAGCTAAGATAGTTTTTGCCTTCGTGCTCCATTGCAGATATATGTAAATCAAATTATTCAAGAAGTAGTGATAAAAGTGTAATGGAGAGAGAGTTCATGAAGGAAACATAGATGCATCTCTGCAGTATAATGGAGGTATCTTTGCTTGAGGGGCTGCAGTGAGAAAAGGCTTCTCTGAAGATACAGATTTTAGTAGGAACTTTGTGAAGTATGAGGAAGGTGAACAGCAGTTAGAAAGTTCATGAATCAGGGTCAATGTCCATGAAGGACATATACCTTGTAGTGTGAAAGACCTGGGGACTGAGAGAATAGGGAGGCAGGGCCTGCAAACAGGCTAGAGGACTCAGCAGAGATAATTCACTTCAATCCTGCTGTCCATGCTGGCATATGGGTGAAATATGTGTGTTAGGTCACCACTGCTGTATGGCATCATGGTGTATTGGAGATACAAGAGTGAATGTATTGTGTAAGTTTTCCAACCTCAAATAACTTACAGTCTAATGGAAAAGACAGATAAAGGAGTAAGAGAATGTCTGATATAGACCATTAGTGCTGTGAAGGAAGTAAAACAGGGTGATGTGATAGGGGTCTGGCTGAGGGCCACAGACTTTCCCACAATCTGGCCCTAGATTGTGTGACTTGGAACAGCAGGTCTACTCTGCATCAGATATTTGAGATATGATAGCTGATTCAGGAGCTGCCCCGTAAAAGCTGAGGCTGGAGCAAGCCGCATACACTACAAAGAGGGCTGGGTGGCTAAAGCTCAGGTGGAGAGAACCCTTAAAAGAAGTGAGGCTTGGAAGGACAGGTGTAGGAAGGGCCTTCCAAGTTAAAGGAGTCACTTGGACAAAGACTTGCAGTCAAGGACCAATATGCATATTTATCATTCTGCATATCTTTTCTCCTTTCCTTGGCCCAGAGAGGACAGATGTGTGATCAGATTCCCCAGAGGAGGGCTCACTGCACCTGGAATGGGTGAAAGGGTGACTGGAGAAGGGGTATTACCCGGAGGAAAACCTCTGTGGAGAGGTAAGAAGGGCACTGCACAGGCAGAAATCCAGGACTACCACATAAATTGTTCTTGGATGACGGATGAATGAAAATTTCCACATATTTAGAATTACTGGCACTACTTCGAGACCCTGAGTGGTCTTAGTATCCTGTACTCCCTCCCCCCAACCCTGAATCTTGTGGCAAGTGAACTCAGGACTTCTCAAGGTAGAGCTACTCCGCCGGCTCTGGCCTGGGGATTCTTGAAGGCACCATAGCAAGTCCACTAGCCAGGTCTCAGTGAATGCAGGGCTGCAGAAGAAGGTAGGCGAGGCGCCTAGCCGTGATTAACCAGCCAGGGCTACCCTCCCCACCCCCATCCCGGGTGACTTTCACCCGCCCTGTGCCCCTCCCACGCGGGCACTGGCCCGGGCACTGGCCCTGGCCCGTGGCCCGCGCTCTCAAGGGGGCGGGGCCCACCCCCTGGCTGCCCGGGACAGTCCTACGCCTCCTCCAGACCCAGGAGTGCAGCTCACGGAGGTTCAGTTGGCCGGCTGCACCTGCACCTCCTGCACCTGGTGAGTCCCACCGCGCTCTGCGCCGGACGCCCTTGGGAGGAGGCTGTCCGAGAGTGAGCCTACGGGGCTCGGGGCGAACTTCCCACGGCGACGGTTCCTAATGAGGCCCGCGAGCTCGCCGCGGAGGCGCTGGGCTTGGGATCTGGTTCCAGGGTTCGTGGAGCAGTCGGGTCTCAGCCTGGCCATTGGGCTCGAACTAAATGACCCAGACACCAAAAAGGGCTGGAGAGGATCAGGTCGGGCTAGGGGGGGCCCTTTACTGAGCCTGCACTGTTCTGCGGTAAGGGTGTTAGCGCCCCAGTTTACAGAGAGAAACCTGAAACTCAGAGAGAAAGGGACCTGCGAAAGGCGACGGGTGCTGTCCGTGGCGGGAGGACAGGCTGTCCCCTGTACCGTTTTGCTTACTTCGCAAAGCCCCTCACTCCAGTCTCAGGACTGAGAAATGTCCCCCCTGATTGGCCAAATGTGGGGGCCTGGCCTCCTGGTGATTGGAGAGGTCATCCCAGATTTGCTCTGGGCAGGCAGCCAGAGCTCTCCGCCTCCCCCTCCCCGCCGCCTCCCTACCCAGTAGAAGGAGACCCACCAAATCCTGCAACTTGCTTCCCTGGTCCTGCTACTGAAAGCCAGCCTCCCCCGATCGCGGGCTGGCAGGCGGTTTTCCCAGACACCTCTTTGCCATCTAAGTGGGAAGAATCTCCCCTCCGTACAGACAAAAACAGAATTTAACAAGTGATCTCGGGGTTAAGAGACCTGAGTCCCAGCAACTCATGACTTCGTTCCTCCCCACTCCCCTACTTCTCCCTCATCCAGGGTAAGTATCTTCAGCTCTGAACCCTGATTTCTTGTCTGTAAACCTGTAAGGGGTGAAAGTTTGTAGTGTCGATCTCGCAAGTTTGCTTGAAAATTATATGAGATGGCGTTTGGCTCTCAGAAAGTGGCCATTGTCATTCCTACTAGCGTTAACTCTTACAACAATGTTGGGAGAGGCAACACTGTGACATCCCTGATAAAGACAAGGAAATTGAGGGCCAGAGATGCTATGATTCGCGCAGGACTGAAGTGAAGCCTACAGGCTTGGGGTCCTGGTCACTGCACCTTAGTTTGTCTCCTCTGCCCAGGTGTGGGAGTGACCCTGGGTAGAGCCTGACCCCAAGGGGTGCTGGCTCAGAGAGAGACAAAGTATCCTCCCTTCCAGGTGCAGGGCCAGACGGATTGATTGCTAGAGAGGGATCAGCTTTGGGGCCTCCAGAGGGAATGGCACCCCTTGTGACTGAATACCCAGTCACCCTTGCTCCGTCACTAAAGCTGCAATCCTCTTAGGGCTCCAGGACCACAGCAGCAGAGCAAATGGCCTCCAGAGGCTGTTCCTGCAGCAGGGGCCAGAGAGGAGGGGCTGGAAATTGGATCCTGGGGAGCTAGATCTGGGCTGGGATTTTAAGGTAGGAGGCCTGTGACGCCATGGCAGCTACAGCAGGCTCAGGCGCCCCCAAACACCACTAGTGTGCGTCTCCAACACAGGAAGGAGGCAAGGCTGGGAGGGCTTTCCCCTGGCTCCTCCACCTCCCAGCACCTGCTCCCTGTGGGACCAAAGGCCAGCACGGGCTGAGGCCCTCTTACCGCTCTTGTCTCTGCCAAGCTCAGCTTCCCAGGACTGTGACAACAGCCTCACTAGGGGCTTCTCTGCAGCTGAAGGATTTGGGGGTGGAGGGATTGGGGAAACCTTTGCTTTTTCTGCAAATAATAGATGCTCAGTTTACAAAATTAAGAAATGAATAAGTAAAAGAATGTCCTAGTAAGAGGAAAAATACTTACGACAATCATCAGAAAACCTTGAAACCTGAAAACCTCTGTCCAGTGATTCTTAACATTTCAGTGTAAGTCCTTCTAGGCTTTTATACTTCAAATAAACATCCACAGGCAGGCACACTTATGCACACTTATGCCTTAAAAAGTTACAGTGGTTTGTTACCTGTTGCAGTGCTTTGGCTTATATATTCCCAGATAGAAACAGAGTATATTGTCATTGGTAACTGCATGGCTCACTCAGTGGGAATGTACCATAACATAAAAATGTATTTGCTAGTCCATACATAATTTAAAAGTGAAGTGAAATTGCTGAGTCAGAAGAAATGAACCATTTTTAAAATTTTTATATTTACTGTCAA
This sequence comes from Dasyprocta punctata, assembly GCA_004363535.1. Classification (NCBI taxonomy): domain Eukaryota; kingdom Metazoa; phylum Chordata; class Mammalia; order Rodentia; family Dasyproctidae; genus Dasyprocta; species Dasyprocta punctata. Next base: position 30,533 of record RJWM01010291.1, read on the forward strand.
ATTTTCCTCCAGAGAGTTTACCCCAATTTATTGTCCATTTTCCTATAACCTAGCTTATATTAGATATTGACATTATTTTCAGAATCTGCAAATTTTATAGGTGAAGTGGAGCTCCTTGTTTTATCGCATTTCTTTCATTATTTGTGACTGAATATATTTTTACTTATATATTGACTAAGTTTTTTTTTCTGGCAGATTGTTTCAGAGACATGTAAAATCTTTGTGCATAAAAATTTATCACATACTTTAATGTACATTTCACTTTTAAATATTTATTTTTAATATGGCTGGACTATATTTTGGAGTAAGGTGTAACTAAAGAACTAGGTTTATCCCTTTATTAAATAGACTATTTTTAGAGGAGTTTTAGGTTTACAGTAAAACAATACAGAGTTCCCTTATATTTTGTATGTCTTTCCACTGCTTCTCCTATTGTTAACATCTGATGTGAGCTAGAGCATTTGCTATGCTGGATGAGCCAGTATCAATACATAATTAAAGTCCATATTTTACAGTAGGGTTCACTCTTGGTATTTGCATACTATACACATTTGGGCAAATGTATGAAGACATGCATCCACTGTTATATCATAAAGAATAGTGTCATTGTCCTAAATTCTCTGTGTTCTACCTATTCATCTTTCCCCTCAATCCTTGGCAACCACTGTTATTTTTTACTGTTATCCAGTTTAGCCTTTTGCAGAATGTCACATAATTGTAATCACAGTATATTGCCTTTGGGGCATAACAGTAATTTTTCATCCAAGCACAGACACATGCATCTGTCAGACCCATGTCTATTCTTTAGAATATTTCTATTGATGAATTATTAATTTTAATTTTATGAATTTTAACAATGAGTACTTCAAAGGAAAAAGTCACAAAAATAAAGTACTGAGGGGATGGAATTTAGCTCAGTGGTGTAAGGGCCTGCCTGGCAAGTGCAAGATTGTTGAGTTCGATCCCTGGTAGTAAAGCAAAACAAAACAAAACAAAAATAAAGTACTGAATTTTTAATGTTTTTGAGTGTTTATTAAAAAGCATCAAAATTTTCAATATCAACTGCTTTTTGGTGTACTAAGTCTAAAAAAGATCAACAAAAATAAATTCTTTATGAACTACAATGAAAATACCAATAGCACTTTACAAAAAAATAACCTTTACTTCAGTTAAAGCAGTCTGCGGAAATGACAACAGCATGTTCCATATACACGTCGCTTGCACAGATAGCACATGCATTTTGCTATCCTGGCCTTTTGTAGGACATACTTGACATCCCAGTGGTCTTGCTGTTTTGTCAGGAGGTTCTTATTATATTATACAGTGTGTGGTTAACAGGAACATAACATATCAATAAATGAAGTATTAAATTCTTCATATGTATTGTGCATTTAGAATACACATCAACACTTTCATATCAGCTGTGTACTTGCTTACAAAACCTAAAAGATAACATCAGAAATAATTCCTATATGAGCTAAATTGAAAATACCAGTAGAGCAGTATCACAAAAGTAAGTTTTGCTTCAACTGTCACACACAAGGCAGTCTTCACACAACAACTGCGTGTTCTGTGCATGTGTCTCACGCTGATAGCACATGTGCTTAGCTTTCCTTTCCTACGTGGCAGGCAATACTTGTCACCTCTTTTCTCTTCCTGTTTTGTCAGGAACTTCCTACTATGTTGTAAAATGTGCACTTAGCAGGAAAATAAAACAAAATATAAAATATTCAGTGAGGGCTTAGAATAGACATCAACATTTTCACATTAGCTGTTTACTTGCTCACAAAACCTAAAATATAGCATCAAAAATACAAACCTATGTGAACTACAATGTAAATGCAAACAAAAGTCTGCCATAGAAATAAGCTTTGCTTCAACTGTCATACCCAAGGCATTCTTCACACATAACTATTGCATATTCCATACACAAGTATCACACTGATAGCATTTATATTTTGTTTTCCTGTGCTTTCTTGTGGGACACAGTTGACATCTTCTTTGTATTCCTGTTGTTGTATTACATCTTTGTGATTCTGTGACTGCCTGTTCACCTGTCAGTTCACCGGTGTGTGGCATAGTTCCCTGGGCAGAAGCATTTTTTTTTTCTCTGCTGTATGAGCTTTAAGAAAATTTCTCCATATTTTGCACTGGTTATTTTCTTTGTAAACTATCAAACTATTTATGCCACACACATTCAGGATCAAATAAAACACACTCATTGGCCAGTGCTTTGTGTTTCAAATGACATCATAGTTGGTGCATAACTCATCAACATCTACTCCACTTTTGGTTTTGTTGTAGAAAGTTTCTATCTCAGGCTCCCATTTTGTAGAAGTTTCCCTATCAACATTTCCATCATGGCAAAGTGTTGACATTAGGAGTACCAGTTTGTTTTTCTTTGTCCTATATGAGACCAGTGTTACATCCTTTTGAAATCTAGAGATTGTGCTATATGACTCTCTGTTTGAAATTGCAACATTTCACTTGGAAATTCTGCTTTGGTCCTGTGCACAGTTTCTATGCTGGTCAATGTGTGCTCTGTTAGCAAATGTAACATCAATTGGAAACTGGTAAACCAATATTTGAATGTCAAATTCCAGTTAGTTTGGGAGATGGGAGTAAGTCTGTTCACAACATCATTTGGTTTCTCACTATTCAAATATGAACCTGATGACTGAGTTCTAAATTGAAAGCATAATAAGTCTTTGCATCTACAAGGGCATAAATTTTTATGCCATCTTTTGGTCATCACTTTTCAATTAGTCTTTTACATTCCCATGATCACCATGAGAAATCCCTGCTAAGTATAGCAGATTTATGCATGCTTTCAGTTCAGCTAGTGAAGTGTCATAATAAATACATTTTTGAATATGGGTGTTGGTACATACAGAACCTTTTACTTGCATTTCAGCCTTTGTATATTTCACCACATCTTGTAGCATTTCAACTGTTACAATTTTCAACACTGAATGGCAATTTTGGCGCTCTGTCCAATATCTTTCACCCTCACCAAGATCCTCACTGTATTTTTGGACGTAGTTCTAACATTGGATCATTCCACTTGGTTACATGGTTATTTCACAACATTTTGATTATTCAGATATGTACTTGCATTTCTGTCTTCTTTGTCATCTGAAGAAATGCAGAGAGATCTGTATTCCCAGTATCTGTATCAGTTGATTTTTGCTCCATTTCACTGTCACAGGAACTTTGGCTCACATAGCCAATGTCAAAGTCATCATTATCATCATCATCATCATATACCCACACCACTCTTCTGTTATGAAAGTATTTATTTTACCTTAATGGATCATCTTCATCAATCATGCATGAGTAATCTGATGGTTTACTTTTGAGCTCCTCGAAAACTTGCAAATCAGGTTTTTCATCTGCCATTGCACTAAATAGGGTTACTTTTACCAATAAATCAAGAGAAAACTTTTTTTTTTTTAATGAATGCTGAATTGGTGTGGGTCTATTGGACCCTCTCTGATGCTCAGGTAAATAGATACAAACCAAAGGTACATGGAGCATAAGGTGGGTAAAAATCCCATTTTGCCACTTTTGTACACATTGACACATCTTATTGTTCATCATACCAAGTGGATAAACACATAGATTGTTTCCTGTATACCTCAGGAAAAGATACTGAGATGCACAGCTGGCTACTTATGCTAAAGTACAAATTTACATTAGAAAAGTAAGAGACGAGCTCACTGAACCCAGTTCTAAGTTCCTAGCATGTATGTTGTCTTGTGGACCTTAATTTTCTACTCATTTGAGTAAATACCTTTAAGGGAATGAATCTTATGACAGATAAAAGTATGTTTAGTGTTGCAACAACCTGCCAAAGTGTCTCCCAAGGAAAATGCCTGTACCATTTTCCTGACAGCCTGAATGAGAGTTCCTATTGCTCCACATCCTCACCAATAATTGCTGTTGCTAGTGTTGTGGATTTTGGCTATTCAATAGATGTGTAGTGGTATTTTATTGTTGTTTTAATTTGTATTTTTTCAATGACATGGTATTTTTACTTGCCATCTATATATCTTTGATATGTCTGCTAATGTCTTCAGCTTATTTTAATTGGATTTAAATTTTTTTAATTGTTGAATTTTAAGAGTAGGTTGTTCTTTCATAAATATATCTTTTATTAGTATTGTCTCCTACTTTGTAGCTTCTTTCTTTAGTCACTTGCCAATGTCCTTTGCAGAGGCACACATTTTAACTTTAATGCAGTCTAGCTTATCAGTGCTGTTTTCATGGATCTTTTAGTGATATATTTTATTTTTATTTTTGTTTTAAAGATAGTAAAATCCAACACAACATAACAGAACAAAGGCAATCAAAACAAAGCAGCAGAACTGGTACAGAACTTTGAAGAAAGATACTATGAATACAATAGCTACTATAGTGTATCTTGTTATCTTCAGAATAGCTGACCATTCCAACAGGTATAGTAGAATTGAACCAAAAACAAAACAATAAAACCACTAAAAACAGAATATAAAATAAAGCAAAAAAAAAATAATCATCAGAGTAAAGCAAAACAGTGAGAACCATATTGGGCCTCAAAGACAAGACAGAAGAGAATCCCCCATATTTGCTACATTGCCTACTGTCATCTTCCAAAGAGATGCTCAGGTTGCTGACCGGAGGCCTGCAAAATCAACGAAACTATAGTAGCATTCAGTTGCTTAATGTTCCTTAGTTGCTATCAATTTAGCCAGACCTCTGAACCAGCAGGTTGCTTACAGGGGTAGGGGCGGTGGGGTGTTGTCCTTGACTCTAAGCCCGTGTACAGGTGCCACTTGCTCGAGGGGCCTATTCTCGTTCTCTTCCGGGAGTCTGTGCTGGTTGCACAGTACCCCAGAAGTCAGATTAGTTGTCCTGTGGTCAGAGCTGCTCGGGCCCAGCAGGGTGGGTCCTTGAGGGGCCCATTCTCGTTCTCTCTCAGTGATATATTTTAAAAAGTTATCGCCAAATACAAAGTCATCTAGATTTCATAATCTTCAACAAGTTTTATGTGTTGTGTTTTATGAGTAGGCCTGTGATCCACTTTGATTTAACTTATGTGAAAATTGTAAGGTGTCTGGCTAAAAGAGTTCCAAAATGGTGCATGAACAGATGACTGGATGTGAAAGACTTGCCTAGCATACAGGAGGTCCTGGGTTTTATCTCTAGCACCACAAAGCAAAGAAAACAGGGAAAATGAAGGACCAAGTTACTTAGCTGATGAGGCAATTAGAGGAGTTGATCTTAAAAGGAATTTATAATAAAGTCTGGCTGTTAGAAACATTGTAAAGTGTTTTTATTGTTATTATAATAGTCTACAATTATATATATATATATATATATATATATATCTCAGTTTCACATGGCTGAGGTCCAGTAAATGAAAGGCTAAGATAAACAGAACACAGTCCCCAGGAAACCTTTAGCAATCATTCAGATAAGAAAGCAGACTAACATGTTTTACTAAACAGCTTTAATAATAGTCAAGGAAAAAAAGCATGTATTAAAAAAAAAGAATGCATAAAAAGACCAGCAAGACAGTATTGGCTATAACTAACACAAGGAACACACTGCCTCAGGCTCTCCGGGCCTCACCCATCTCTCGCGGGTGTGGAAGCTGCGGGGCCTCTGCCCGGCCCATGCTGCAAAAGCTGCTGGTACACTTTTTCTCACTTAAGCCAACTCCTTACACACCCGCAGCTTCTGGCTCTGCCCTCACCTTCTGGAAGCAGTTTGAATATTAACTTCTCCAAGCTGCTGCCAAAGGTACTGGATAATAAAAATAGCTGTGTGGTAAATTAATTCCCACTGGAGCCAACTTTAACCAGTGAGTGGTGAGGGCTCAGGATCACAGGATATGGAATACATATGAAGGTACTTGTCCCCTTGGTTTGAAAAATGTTAACTGACCCTTCTAAATGTTATATATCAAAAATAGAGACTTGTCTGGGAACGGTGGCATACACTTGTAGTCCCAGCTACTTAGGCATTGAGATGGGAGAATAGCTTGTGCTCATGAGTTTGAAAGAAGCCTGGACAACATAGCAAGATCTTATCGCAAAACACAGAGGAGCAGGGAGGAGGAGGAGGAGGAGGAGGAGGAGGAGGAGGAGGAGGAAAAGGGGAAGAGGGGAGGAGGAGGAGGAGGAGGTAGAGGAAGAGGAGGAGAGAGAGACAGACAGAGAGACAGAGAGGCAGGGAGGGGAAGGGAAGGGAAGGAGCTTTTATTCAAACCTTCAAACTAATCAGTAAGGAAAAAACCCAAAAGCAATAGAGTTAACAAAATTGCTAGGTTCTTGGATAATAATGAGCTAGCAGGGAGTCAGCTGTGCTCTGAAGTTGACAAATCAAAAAAATAAAAGCATAAATATATTATTTTAAGTTATGATGGTTATTGCCAAAAATGCAATAAGTACTTCTTTCTGAATAATAAGACTAAGATGTCTATATTTTGTATTATATTATTCTACACTGGAAAATTTTTTCAGTGTCCCAGTATTGTTTTTATACCTCTTCAGATACAGAGCATTTTTAATTACAGAAGGAGACTTATAGACTCTCTCATGACTTGATGTGGGGGAGAGATTTTTGGCCTTGTTTTGTTTCATTTTATATACTTTTATTTTGCTTTAGTATTGCATTTATGAATAAAGTAGTTTGGGGAGGAATCCCAATAAAACTGTGTGCAATGGAATGAGCAGAGAGCCTGTGACTACTTTTCCTCTTCTGACTAGCTCAGCATAGTGATGAAGGATTTATGACAGTGTACACCATGTGGTCAAAACATGTTGAATGTTTGAAATAAAAAAAGCTATTACAGTAAAGGACACATTAACGTTAGTCTCAAAATACTATCCCTTGTCTCAGACACTTACTCCACCATTCTTGGCAATTTCTGAAGCAGTTCTGTAAGTCCTCTGTTTTGAGTTTCTTTTGTTGCATTGTCATGGCTGCCTCAATTCCTGATTCAGTTTAGAACATTTACATTCATGGTCATTTTGACTTTGGGGAAGAGCAAGAAGTTGCAAGGTGCCAGATCTGGTGAATAATGTAGATAAGGACACACAGTAATGTTTTTATAAGCCTGCCTTTCTACTGTACAGCATTCACTGTATTTTTTTTTAAATCACACCTCCTAAAGATGTTCACGAGAGAGGACTTCCAGAGCTGCTTCAGAACATGGCTAAAATGATGGGATAAATGTACTTGAAGTGAGAGGGAGTGTTTTGAGAGGGATTCATGGCCCAAATGCTCCTTCTCTGTCTGCAGTTTTACAGTCATGGGCAATTGCTTCCCAGGCTCTGCATGTCACTTCTCTGCTCTGTCAGACCCAGTTCCCATGGAACTAGGGCAGAAGGTTCTAGGGAAGTAATGGCGAACCTTTTTAGAGTTTTCAGTGATACAAACAGCCTGCTGGAGCACGCCACCACTGTTCTTGGGGTAAGAAGGGAGATGATCAGGCTACTCTCTAAATTGTGACATCCCTCCCAGGAAGTGGGTCATTGTGTTAATCCCCAACAATCATGTCAATATCTGTTTGCATCTCTCCGAAAGAAACCTAGGAATTCAAGTTAGCTTTGAATTGCCTCTTCCTGAGATCATTAAAACTGCCTATGTTCAAAGACTACCAGAAATCCTTAGACATATTTGAGCAGACCACATTGGTTGATATGTGGGGAAGGGTTCAGATGTCATCATTATAAATTGGTTTTAGCCACTAAATTGTAATGCCACCAGATTGCCCACTTCCATCTTAATAGCCCTGACCATAACTTTGTGTCCTTACCAGTTTCAGAAGCGTTGTTCACGTACTGTGTAGTGCTTGGTGGCTTTAAAGTGGGCACTTTGGGAAATTCCAGTCTTCTGTGTGGCATCCCAGCCTTCTGGTTCCTTTTGATTGTGAATGGCCCACAAAACAAAATTAAAATTCATTTTAATTATTTGCATAGTTTATAAAAATTGTCCAGGACCAAAGACAATTTTGAGTCAAATCTGTCAACTACAAGAATTTTTTTAAAGGAAAATAAATCACACTGTTCTTCTTTCCCACCACCATACTCCTGGTTCTCTTATTTGCTTCATAATAAATCACTGTGTGGTAGCAACCAGTCTGAATTTCTGGAGAATATTAGGTAGTATAGCCATGGTAAAAAGCCTGATATTTAGGAAAGTAAAATGTCTGCATCAGGAGCAGTTTTCTAATTTTGGTTTCAACTTTTTTATTTACCCAAGACACTGCTCACCTTGTAGGGGACATTAGAAACATCATTTAAAAGCTTCTGTTCGTTCAGAGTAGTTGTCTTCTACTCATATACATTGCTATTGGATCCGTGTGTGGAGTGGTTTAAAGCAGGAGTTTCCCAAAAGAGCACCTGATTCCACTGTGTATCTGGAGGAGTCGCCTGTGACTCAGCTTCCAGTGTCTTAACTTTTTTATGCTTTGATAATTTTTTAATTGAATACTTGATACATGTTGACTTTTCTTTTGTAAGTTGTGTGAAATACCATTGTGTTAGTTACTTTCTCTCACTGCTGAGACAAAAATACCCGATGCCCAAAATGAAGGAAGGAAAGGTTTATTTAGCTTACAGTTTGTGGGGGTTTCAGTCTTTACTCAGTTGGCTCCAAGGCAGGGTGGCATGGGACTGGGGCAAACACTTCAAGTGGCAGAAGACAGCAAAACAACAAGAGCAAAAGGAGGGGAGAGCAAGCCTCTTTTCCTCCCTTATATTGCAAACAGGCTACACCATTGATGTCTGTAGCACTCAGACCACCAATCCCAACACTAGACAATGAACCAATCACAAACGCTAGATTCGGCCACCTTTGAATGACTTGCCCCCCACCATGACTGCATGGGGCTTTGGGGGGACATTGAGACACAAACCATAACAGTTATCCTTTGGGATGTGGGACTGAAACATTTTGCAGCCTGCACACTCACTGAGTAGTCCCTATCTTCTTGAGCATTTGCATCCTGAATTGAGTTTAAGACTGTCTCTTCACCTCTGCCTCCTCTTAATAGGGAAGGGCAGCAACCCCCAGCCTGATTGTCTGAGATAGACGTTTAAAGATACCATTTCACTTATGCTTGATATACAGGTATAAAAATGTATTCAAGATATGGAAGAGAAAGCATGGGTAAATCTGGTTTAGGACATCAGGGAAGGCAATAGAGTGGAAGGCATGTTTGACCGTATCCCTAATATTCAACATGTATGAACTCAACAAGGGAGAGAAGACACGCCTTCTTCCTGCCCTTACACTGTGTGTTGGCTCTACCCCTGGGCAGGTGCCACACTCACACCACCAATCTCAGCGCCAGACAACAAACCAATCATGAACGCTATACTCAGCCACGTCCATGAATACATGAGACTTGGTGGGGCCATAGAACATAAACCATAGCACCTTACCTAGTTGCCATTGTAAGTGGTCTGTTAGATGCTGCTGGCCAGAAGTCCCCAACAGCATAAGGGACCTGGGTCCAGAGTGTATTGAGAGGTCAGAAAGTCACATGGGTACAGAGCTGCTTAGAAGTCACTTGACTCTGAGGCTGAGTTCCCTAACTTTATCATGGAAGGATTTTGGTCCTTTTACAGTGCCATTTTCTCCTACTCTAGAGCAGTGGCAGGGAGTGGTTCCTCTGAGAGACCTGACATAGTACGAGCCCTTCAGCAGCTCTGAGTTCTCAACAGGAATAAACAGTCAGCCAGATATCCTGGGAACCTTAGGGCAGATGGATGGCAAGAGTCACCAGTCTGGATGCTCTCAGAATTATACAGGGCTTGCCATTCCACATCCATGCTACACACAAGTGCCATGGGTTCTGTGACCTGCCCTCTGGAGAGCCCCATTTCATAGGCACTAAAGCTCCAAGGCAGTGTGGAAACCCCTACATCAACATTCCTACCCCTGAAAAATGTGTCTTCCTCTGACACAACCTAACAGCAGCTCTTCATCCTGCAGAGGCCACAAAATGTAAATGGAGTTGGGTGTATCAGTCAAGTGGCAAAATGCCTGAGAAAAATTAACTTAAAGGAAGAGAGGCTTATTTTAGCTCATGGCTTGAGGGTTCACTCCATGGCCAGCTTGTTTCATTATTTCAGGCTTGTATCCAAAGCAGCTTGAGAAAACTGTTTACCTGATGGCAGCCTGGAAACAGTGAGCTTGCTTTTATAACAGTCTGTCTTCACAGACCCATTCAGCTAGGAATTCACAAGTTGATCAATCCATTCATGACCTCAGAAACCTCATGATCCAACCAACTCCAAAAGGCCCATCTCTGAATGCAACTACATCTTTGAATGCAAGCTTTCAAGACATAAGCTTTTAGGGGGATATTTAAGATCCAAACCGCAACATCAGACAGGCCAAGTGTTTGTTATATGCCTGGGAAGAATGTCACTCCATAAACTGCCAGTGCTGTGATCACCACTGATACCACCAACAAAACTACACAAGGAAAGCTGAGGAGCAAAGACATCTTGCAGGGCACAGTTATTATGGTTTGAGACCTGATGCAAAACCCCTGTGGACACTGTATTCTGAGTACCTGCTCCTCTGGGTACCTAGGAAAATGTATGAGGTGTGATAAAAAAATGCAGTGAACGATTAAAATTTAAAAATGTATTACAATAAAAGACGTTGCCATGAATTCCCCTCAAAACACTCTCTCCAGCTTTAAACACACTTAGCTCATTGTTATTGCCACTTGATGAAGCAGTTTGAAAGTCTTTTTTTGTGAGTATCTTTAGTTGCATTGTTGTGGTTGCCTTGATGTCCTGAATTAATTCAAACCATTTACCTTTCATGGTCATTTTGGCTTTAAGGAAGAGCCAGGAGTTGCACAGCGTCAAATCCAATGAATAAGGTGGACTAGGACACAGCTGAATGTTTTACAAGCCTGCCTTTCTGTTGGATGTCACTTAGCAGCAGCATTTACCTTATTTTTTTAAAATCACATCTCACTGACAAAAGAGACTCACAGAAGAGGACTTCCAGAACTGCTTCTGAGAGTGACAAGAACAATGGTATTGTTTGAAGTGAAATGAGAGATAATATTTTTAGGGGAATTAGAGACAGTGTCTTTTACTGTAAGAAAGTTTTAAAAATTTAAGCATTCACTGTATTTTTTATTATTTCTTTCATAGTTTTTAAATAGTCAAAAGAAAATGAAAAAGCTGAATCATGTGTATGTTATATGCTGAACATTTTTGCCCCACCTCACCCCCCTCAACTTTGTTGAAATCTTAACCCCTTAATGCAAGGGTATTTGAAAGTGGGGCTTTGGGAGATATTCAGGGGTAAGATAGGTAATTGAGGATGGGTTCCCCATGATGGGACTCATGGCCATATAAGAAGGGAAGAGAGATAAAGAAAGCCCAAGAAGAAAGACCATGTGAAGAAACTGTGAAAATTCAGACAGCAGTTCACAAACCAGGAAGTGGACCTGACTAGATGTTGAATCTGTGGGCACTCTCATCTCGGACTGCCCATCCTCCAGAACTGTGACCGATATAATTATCTGTTTAAGCTATTCAGTCTATGTTATTTTGTTTCAGCAGCCTGAGCTGACCAAGTGATTACATTTCCAGCTTTTGATATTCTGTTCTTTTTCATTCGTGTTGCTCTTTGTACTTCAGCTTGGGAACGTTCTATTGATATTTATTCCAGCTCACTCATTTCCTCAGTTGTGTTCAGTCTATTTATGAACCTGTCAAAGGCATTCTTCACATTCATTATAAGACTTTTTTATTCTTAGAACAAATTCTTGATTTTTTTCTTAGTATTTCCTTCACTCTGGTTATGTGACCCCACCCATTCTTGCATGTTGCCCATTTATTCTATTAAAGCCCTTAGTATATTCACCATAGTTGTTTTAAATTATCTATCCTATAATGCCAGCATCTCTGTCATATCTGCCTAAAGGTACAAGGTTCCTTTCGTCTCTTTAAACAGTGTCTGTTTTGTGTTGGGTAAAATGTTATTCACTATAATACAATAAAGCAATTATCTGTTAATGTAAGTAACCATTTTAAAGATAATGATATGCAATATTGCAACCATTGTCAAGTTTCTATCATCCTGCTTTATAAACCTGCAATGTTACTGTTGTGCATTTACTCTAGTCGCTTGTCTCTTTTGCTTGTTGTCTTTGTTATATGTCTTTTTTTCTTCGCTTAAATTAAAATAAATAAATAAATAAAATATATATAATACAATAAAGCAAGTTGAAAGTTCTATGAGATACAAAACGAACATCTGATAAAAGTCAACCCTTTTTAATGATTATCAAACAAGGAAGAGAAGGCAACTTTTAAAATATGCTAATCTGTTTCAAAACATGGGCAAATATTGTAACAGTAGCTTCCTCCTGAGGTCAGAAATGAGACAGGACCTAGCATCATCATCTGTGTGCAACATTGTGGAGGTTGCACTGGCAAAAGAAATAAGAGGCTCATCAGGATTGGAAAGTGATAACTATAACTAGTATCCTGACAGTACACTTAGAAAATCACAACAGTTGACAGGAGAATTAAAATTTATATGTGATTAAGTCATTGGTTAATGCAAGGCTGATACACAAAATTGCTTGCATTTCTATATGCTAGTAACAAAAATATAATCCAAGTTTTAAAAATGAAGAACTCATTTGAGGTATAGAATAGACAAATTTATAGAACCAGAAAATAGATTAGCGGTTACCAGGCAGGTCTTGATGGTGGAAAATGGGGAGTTCTTGTTTTATGAACAGTTTTTGTTTGAGTCCGTAAAAAAAATGTAAAAAACAGATTGTGATGTTTGCACACCACTGTGTGTGTAAATAATGCCACTGAACTGTACCCTGAAAATGATTTAAATTACCACTTTTATATGTCTTTACCACTATAACAAAAAATTTTGAGTGATAGTAAATACAAAAATAGCCAAACTGCACAAAGGAATGGGATGAAGTTCAGAGATAATATGAATAGGGTTCTTTTTGGTAGAGAAAGAAAGCCCTTTTCAGTTACTAGTGCTGGGTTAGTTTGATATCCATATGGAGAAAATATTTCTGAACTTCTGTCTGTACACAGACGTCTCTTCCAGAGGGCTGTACATCTAAATGTGAAAAGCAATACAAAGATTTTAGGACACAAAGGGAACATCATCATGAACTTGGAGTGCACAGGGATTTCTTAAATGAAATACAAGAACCACTACCCATAGAAACAAAGTTTTGATAAAAAGAAACTAAATAAATTTTAGGAAGATTTTTCATCAAAACACAAAGTATAGAACTGGAGAAGATGTTTTCAATACATGTATTTGGCAAGAAGACTCATAGTCTTCTTGTTCATTTAAAAACAAAACACCTCCCCCAAAAATCCTGCAAATAAAAAAGACCACACCCACCACCAAAATACACAAAAGATTAGAAGAGATGTGATGTAAAATATAGGTTATATTGTATACTTCCTGGTACAGAACTCCTAAAACATCCTTGAAAATTCACTAATCTATATACCTATGATTTTCAATATTTTCTCTATGTGTGAAGTATGCACTTTGTCAATAAAGTTTTCCCAAAAATGTGTACATTGTGGTAAATGAACAGTTTAAAGAACTTAAATAAACAGTAGTTTAGGATTTTCAGATATGAGTAAGACAGAGGAATAACCAAACTTTGCCACCAGGCACCCTTGGCTACTGAGGCTGAGATGGGCAGCCCTCTGGGCTGTGGTTCCCTTGTGCCCCTTTTGTGGCACCCTGGCTCAGGAGTAAGCCAAATTTGCAGACTGGAGGCCATTAAAGGAACATGCCATCTTTCTCTTTAATATGTGAAGAAACAGATTTGATGTCATTTGACCTAGGTCACAAAACTGATTATTTGTGTAAATATGTTCAAATGCATGCCAATTTGGAGGGATTTCAGAATAAATCCCCTGATGCTCCAATCACTGATTCACCTGTTGTGGAGTCTGAGATTCCACGTGCACAGACTCTTTGGGCTAAGTGTACAGTTCCCATCATTCCTTTCACAGTGGCAATCTCCCCGCAATAGCCTCCTGCCCACGGAGCCACAGAGGTAGCCAGGGCAGGGCCAGCCAGGTAGAGAGAGCTGCTCTCTCTTGAACAAGTTCTGACTTCCTTGAGGCCTATGACCCCTGTCTAACCCTAGGATCTGATTCCCTCCCCAGGTACCTGTGAGATTCCCTCTGCTGTCATGAAGATTGCTGTGATTGGGCAGAGCCTGTTTGGCCAGGAAGTTTACTGCCACCTAAGGAAGGAAGGTCATGAGATAGTGGGTGTGTTCACCATCCCAGACAAGGATGGGAAGGCTGACCCCCTAGGTGAGTGAGTGGCTCAGGGGCATGTGGGTGAAGAAGTCTTCAGGATTTTGTGGGGGATCCATGGCTGGGAAGCATGTTTAAGCTGTCCACCCTGAATTCTGCTCCAGTACCAATTGACTGCCAGACTCTTCTGGAATAAAGTGGAGATACCCAGCCTATTTGATCGTGAGGTGGAGTTTATATCCTAAAGAACAGCCATGGAAAAACCCAGCATGATCCAAAGTCTCCCTCTGAGTTTCTCTAACCCAGCACCCAGGCTCTGGAAGGGCTCCCAGGGCAAGGTCACCTTGGTCCAGCATTGTCAAAGGTAGACATGCACCATGTTACATTACAGGAATGGAGTGGGGACTCAGCCCACTCTGAAAGTGTCTTAACTCAGGGATTAGGAGTAGATTCTGAGACTTTTTATTTCTGACAAGTTCCTGGATGATGCTGGTGCCCCTGGTTTTAGGAGGACATCTTTTGAGAATCACAGGCCAGCAATATTGCCTTTGAGCTGGGAACCCCAGCATGAAAGAAAACCAGGGTCTTAGCCAGATGAGCAGATTCTCCAGAGTTACTCACTGGTCCTTCTCAGCCATGATAGACTCAGATGGTAGGGTAGGGCTTAAGGACAGAAGGCCAGGGTTAGGAGAGATGGTTTATAAGAATGGCCAGGAATAGGGGTATGGTTCATAAGGAACAGGGGGCCTCCCCAGACTGAGCAGCTGCAGCCTAGTTCTTGAACTCCCTTTCAGCACTGCTGATGCCAGCCTGGGCCAACCCTACCACAGTCTGAGACATTGCACCCTGACCCTAGATAACCAGTGACACTAGTTGCTGCTCCTGGACCCAGCTCCAACCTCGTTGAGGCTACTGCTTGACCCTGATCTCTGACCAGGCAGTATCTTGCAGAAGTATTTCACTGACCACAGTGGAATGCCTTTTACAAATACAGTCCAATCTACTTACACCATCTCACCCTCTTTTATAGCCACTGATGCTCAGACACAGTGGAAGAGTGGAAGGCCAGAAAAGAGGGTTTGGCTAGACCAGGGGAGGGGGGCAGGTATCACACCGCATGTTCTCATGGAGAATTAAGTGCAAAGAAGTGTTCATTAGATATTGAAGGATAAAAGGCCAAGAAAATCCTGAAGTACTGGGGGGAAGGGGTTAGTGACTGACAGAAGCAGCTGCCACTTCTGAGGCTAAGACTAAAATAAGCATCTGTAAGTGCAAAATTAGGGAACTTGGGGTCTGTAATCAGACCTGTGAGGATTCATTGTTCACCCTGGACAAGAGAAAGGGCCCTGCAGGCTGAGACTGGGCTGTGAGGCACAGACACCTGGGCATGCGTGTGCACTGAGGCTAGATGTGCAGGTACGCAACTCAGCCTCTGCACTAAGCAGGGCCTGTGACATGTGAGGTGAAGAATTGAGGCTGGGCTGATAGCCAGAGGACAGGAACCCCACAGAAAGGACCAAGCCCCTTCCCTCCCTTCTCCCCATGCTCTTCTTTCCACTAGACAGGGAAGAACTGATCAAACAGAAATCCAATTTTCAGAGTTCCCGGCCCCATCACAGACAGCTGTGGAAGGGCAGAGAGCCAGTCACTTAGTGCCAGGCAGAGTGAAGCCTCAGGAGAGGAGTGGCTGAAGATCTGGTTGTCAGGTCCAGCAGAATCTGTAAAAGGGAGCACACAGAGGTCCTAGAGATTTAGCAGAAGGCAGTGCCTGGGGAGGGAAGTCCAAAATAGTCACCTTGCCTGGCCACTTTGTGGCTGGATGGAGCCTGGCTGGGCAGCAGCGGGGCAGTTAGAAGGCAGGCATAAAGAGAAGGTCCAGAGTCACTTTGCTGGGGAGCCAGAAGTGCTCATGTGTGGGTGAGTAGCCGAGAAGGGCTGTTTTCTTATCCACTGTCTTACAGGCCTGGAGGCTGAGAAGGATGGGGTTCCCGTGTTCAAGTTCTCCCGATGGCGGGCTCAAGGACAGGCTCTCCCTGAAGTGGTGGCCACATACCAGACTTTGGGTGCTGAGCTCAATGTCCTGCCATTCTGCAGCCAGTTCATCCCCATGGAGGTCATTGATGCCCCCAAACACGGCTCCATCATCTACCACCCATCTCTGCTCCCCAGGCACCGCGGGGCTTCAGCCATCAATTGGTGAGATGGGGCAAAAACACTGGGGGCTTGTGTCCTTACAAACCTCCTCCATCTGTCTGAATTGCCACCCTCCTTTAGCCTAAGCTGTGTCTCAGGGATATGCCTGTCCTGCTGTCAGATGTCATCTTTAACACAGATTAGTGGAATGTTAAGAGAGAGTGCTATACAAGACTGGAGATAGGCGTAAGTGAGCACTATTTGTGTCCCCATAACTGGGACAGAAAGGGCTAGTAGCTTGTAAAAGGGCACCTAGCGGACTACAGACATGGGGCACCATCCAGCTGGCTGCCGAGTCTTGAGCCAAGCTCCACCCACTGTGTTACTCTCAGCAGCACCCTGTACAGAAAGAGATAAAGATGAAGTGAAAGCAGAGCATTATGGTACATGCCCCAAATCCCAGCACTTTGAGAGGCTGAAGCAGGAAGATCTCAAGTTTGAATCTTGCCTGGGCAATTTATCAAGACTCCATCTCAAAATTTAAATTTTTTTTTCAAAAGAACTGGAGCTATAGCTTAGGGCAAAGCTGCTGGGTTCAATCCTAATCACACACGCACAGGAGTGCACAAAAGATGAAGTGCAGGATCCCCTACACAAGACAGTTCAAGATAATGAGACAATAAATGGGCTGATATGTCAGATGGGTGGCCAGGGAGGCAAACCATTTGAGCTGGAAAAAAAATGCATTTGTATCTCTTCTCATCTGGTTGGAAACCAGGCTCCCCTAACTTTGATGATGTTACTTCGCTTCTCTGAGCCTCCATTTCCTTATTTGGAAAATGAGCATACCATGCTTGTTATGTGTATCATAAAGAGTAAGTTACATAAGGCATCAAGAGCTTCTAGCACATAGTTGGTATTAATAAATATTTCCTTTCACTTTGCCCTTCTTGTGAAACAGGTATCAGTCATCCTTGGGAGCAGATGAGGACCTGCTGGAGGGTGACAGGGACCATAGGGCTCCACCTAGGGCTTCCTCTTTGGTGGTCCTTCCCCTGGGACTCAGAGTTTCACTCTTGTGCTTCTAGGACCCTCATTCATGGAGATAAGAAAGGGGGCTTTACCATCTTCTGGGCTGATGATGGTCTGGACACTGGGGACCTTCTGCTTCAGAAGGAATGTGAGGTGCTACCAGATGACACCGTCAGCACTTTGTATAACCGATTCCTCTTCCCTGAAGGCATCAAAGGGATGGTAAGGGCTGGGAGCTGTCCATGCCTGCCCTTTCCCCTGACACCCATGCCCACAGGGTCTCTCCATTCTTTGACACTCTCTGTCATCTCTCCTTGCCTTCCTTATAAACAAGTGCTTGTTTCGAGCTGGCTAGGAATCCTAGATTCTGCAGAAAGGGTGCTTTTACTTCAGGGTTCTACAGGACAAATGATGTGCTGAATTAAAAGAAACTTTTGGTCACAACTGACAGACTCAACTCAGAAAGTTTTTGCCAGGAGGGTACATTTTTGACTCATTTAATGGATAATAATAAAGGCAGGAGGGTGGCAAGCATGGATGAATCCAAAAGTTTAAGCTACATCACCAAGTTTCTATTGCTCTTTCTTCAGACTTTGATTCAGCTTTTCTGTTTCATTAGTTTCATCCTCAGATTGGTTGTCCCAAATGAGAGGAAAGAGTTACTGGTAGCTCAAAGCATGTAATTCTAGATTCCTAGAATGGAGAACACACCACATACCCACCCACTTCTATCCTAGAATTCCTGAATGAACAGCTAGACAAGACTTTTATTGGCTAATTTGGAGTCATGTGGGTTATCCTGACCCAATCACTGCCCAAGGCCGTGGGGTCCTCTGATTGGCTGCCACATGTTTTTTGCTGTGGCTAATTGGAGAAAGGTCAGCACAATTGAAGCCCCATGGTCTGTGTTTTCAATAGGAGAGGTTCTGTTTCCAGAGGCACCAGGGCAGGACTATGGAAAAGAAAAGGATGATTGATGTTGGAGAGTTGTACTTGATATGGCAGGCAGGCTGGCTGCAGGGACCTGACCCTGCAGTGGTAGAGGAGGCTCTAGAGGTTATGTGTCTGCATGGGCTGCTGTTGCTTCAGCCAGAAGAGTAGGCCAAAGGCAGATGATATTCCAGACTTCAGGTATGGCAGGTTTCCAAAAGGAGCACATTAGCACATGGCAATAAGCAAGCATGACAGTTATGTACAAATGTCACTACAAGCCAGATGTCATATGTACCCTTGCTCTTTGGATTTTATTTCACATCATCTGCCTTTTACATTTTAGTTGTATTAAACTAGATGCATCTGGATATTTTCCCCCATGGAATGACCTACTTTTGAAAGCAGTAAGCAAAGTAGACTTGCTGGACATTTAGTGTGAGAGAAAGAGAAGGGTATTATTTGCATATTCATTAAACATTATTGCATTAAACAACTCAAATACCTACTAGAGCTATACTGTCCAACAGAACAGTCACTTGTCACACACATACAGCAATTTCAATTAATTAAAATTAATTATAATTTTAAATTTCAAGTCTGGGGACGTAGCTCAGTGGGAGAGCACTTTCCTCAGTGAGTTTCTATCCCCAACACACACACACAGTTTCAGGTCATTAGTCTTCAATAGCTACATTTCAAGTTCCAGTAACTACACATAGTTCCTGACCACCATATTGGGCTGTACAAATATAAAATATGCCCATCACTCCAGAATGTTCCATTGGGCAGCCCCGCTGTAGGCATTTCAGATACCCCGGTTCCCTCCCAGTCTTGGCACCTTTGTCTCTTCTCTCACAGTGAGTCCTTGGCTCTCCCTTCCCTGAATCCTCCCCTGACCACTTTCTTTTTCACTTTCACAAAGAAACTTCTTCCTCTCAGACCTCTAAACTTGTACCTCCACAGCCACCTTGTGACTCAGGATCCATTCTCTTTACAAGACTGGGAAGATTTTAGGCAGCAACATGAGAACTCTGTGTGTGTGTGTGATCCTGTACAGGGCTTTGTAGTTTAACTTTGTAATATCACAGAAACTGTAAAATCTTCTATATGATAGAAAACCATGCCATTAAAGGTAGTAGGTTTGTGCCCGTTGTGTTGAGTAGGTTAGATTTGCGCTAGCTCCACTTGTTCATATGGCACGTGCCCCGGGCAGGCCTGGGAGGGAAGGAGGGCTCCCTGCTAGGGGTGCTAACCAGTGGAGTGTCCACAGGTGGAAGCTGTGAGGCTCATCGCAGAGGGCAAAGCCCCCAGACTCCCTCAGCCCGAGGAAGGAGCCACCTATGAGGGCATTCAGAAGAAAGAAACGGCCAAGGTGAGTGTCAGGGCCCCACCCACCCCAAACCCACTTGTGCCTGAGCTGAGAGCACAGAGGCAGCCTAGTGAAACTGAGCCAGGGTTCATCCTGAGCCTTCATAATTGTTGAAGAAGAGACAGCAGTCCAGCTGGGGTTGCAGGGGCAGAGCAGGGGAAGGAGGAGACACGTGGCACCAGGAAGTGCAGGTAACAGGGATCCTTCTGGCTTCCTCATTGATTCTCTTTAGGGCAGATAAAGCTCCCAAGGAGGAGAAGAACCTGGGCCAGAATGAAATATCAGCCTTTGTGCTATAGTCTCCAACATGAGATTTGAGAGACAGTTTGTTATTTTGAACAAGAATGAGAAAGGGAACCTTGAAGGGAGGCCTGTGAACTGCATCTCTACTTGGGGATTGTGGGGTGCTGTATGGAGGTTTATGTGTACCCCATACATGAAGAGAAGTGGGCCCTATGGGATGGTCCTGAGCATATTGTGCTTGGGACTCTGTGTGGGACCCTGGCTATTTGACAATTCTAGTCTTTTCCCAAAGCCATTTTGTAGTCTGCTCAACCTGTGAGAGACTGAGGGTCAGAGAACATCCAGAACCCAAGGCACTAGCTCAGCGATTCAGACTGCTGTCCAGGAAAAAGCCCAGGTCTGCTTACAAGTGCTCGGTCCACTTTCCAGAGGTCATAGGGCGAGCAGCCTGTGGAGAAACCAGCTGAGCACACATACCCTGCTCCCCACAGATCAACTGGGACCAGCCAGCTGAGGCCATTCACAACTGGATCCGTGGGAATGACAAGGTTCCGGGTGCCTGGACAGAGGCCTGTGGACAGGTGTGTTCACACACTGCTGGAATTCAGTTGGACTGCACTGATGTGTCCACTGGTTATACAACTGTCAAATGTGTTTGAAGTCTTAGCTATTGCCCATATCCCATCTGCATCTAAATACCCACAACCCCTCAGCTCTTCCCAAGGACTAAGATCTGTCCACAATCTAACAGCTAATGGGTAGATTTCTGAGATCACTGGAGGCCTCCAGGTACTTGCTGCAACACTGCAGTCCAGGTATATTGGTCGTATGATATATTGAGTCCCCCCCAGAGGCTTGCAGAGATCCCAGACCCAGCTCTGACTTGGACTTGTCCCCAGCCAGGGCAGGGGCAGCAAACTCAGGAGCAGAGACTGAGCAGTGGCAGGCTGAAAGATGAAGATGGGGACCCTTGGGGTTCCTGGGCTCTATAGATGGATCAAGGGGTGGCAGGACCATGTGTGAGGTCCTTGTTGAAACATCAAGGGAAGCCTATCTTCCACACAACCCGATTGTCCAAACTCCTGATCCCTAGATGACTGCCCAGATTGTGTCCAGAAGTCTGTCTGCAACCTCAAACATGCAGAATGCTCTGTATTGGAACATGTATCTCCTGACCCCAGTGACCAGTACTTGGTGGCATCCCTAAAGCCAATATCCTCTTTCCAACTGTGTATTTGGAGTGTATTTTCCTCTGGTGTCAGTGTACCTGGAGTCTGAGGCTATGCCCATTGCCAGTGGTCTTAAAAACAAATACAGAAGTAGCCCTGCTATCCAGCCATCCCAAAGGCCATCTCACCTCCTTCAGATCTTGTTTGTGCCTTGTTTGTGCTCTGAGGAGAAGCAAGGCATTGAGGACCACTTAGCCTTGCATGGCTCTCAGATCACAGCTGCCTCCAGCACCCTCTTCATCTCCTCCACCCTGCATAACCTGTCTGGGCAGCTGGTAGCAGGGGCCTCTTCTTATCCACCATCTCGTGGTTTTCTTCCTTTCGTTAGAAGCTGACATTTTTCAACTCGACGCTGAACACTTCAGGCCTGGTGCCAGAAGGAGAAGATTTGCTCATTCCAGGTGCCCGACGGCCAGGTGTGGTCACCAAAGCAGGACTTATCCTCTTCGGAAATGATGACAAAATGGTAATAGCACTGCTATTGGTCACTTCCATACACTGTCTAGCCACTTTTGTTCTGGCTGCTTTTGCTGGCTGCTGCCTTGAAGTAGTGCCCCAGTGTCATGCCACCCTGCCTTGGCGCCAAGTAATTATGGGCTGAAACCTTCACAAACAGTAAGCTAAATAAAATCTTTTCTTCCTTCATTTTGGGTGTCAGGTATTTTGTCCCAGTAAAGAGAGAAAAGTAGCCAAGACCTGCTGTATGTAGGCTTAAGGCATCGACATTCCTGTCTTTGAACTTGGACCCCACAGATCCAGGCTATGCTGGCAAAATCAGGAAGAATCAAAACCTGGAAGGGAACAAATGAGTTTTTACATGAGCATTTTACCATTGAAATTCATTATATGGTTTAGAATCTGAGATTTGGCCTCTATTCTGTAGATACAAAGATCTTTGTAGTGACTGGGTGTAGATACTGTAAACACACAGTCTGATGTCAGTAACAGTAAGGTAGATCATATCCCAAATGTAACAAAGCTTAATATCTAGGATATTTATATTGGTATTTTTACCTTAGAGACATACCTATATGAAAAGCCAACTCTTTATGTGAGGGGTGCTTGAATGAGTACATTAAAATAACACAATGTCAATACACAAAGACAATCTTAAGGATACACCTTTGGAATAGCCAGTGAGACTGCAATCATGACTTACTTTGACTGTGGGCCAAGATGATATCTACTGGTGCACTTGGAGGGTGCCAATAGAGGCTGGTGTAGTGTTTGGAGCTTCCACTTATTTATTTATTTATTTATTTATTTATTTATCTATGTATTTAACATGTTTGCAGTATATAATAATTACACTCTTTTTGAAGACTTGGTACCTGTACATAACACGTCTTCATTCTTTTTCTTCCCTTCCCCTCCCCCCTCACTCTTGAACCTCTTCCCATTTGAGAAAGATCTATCTCCTTACTTCTGTTATCTGGCTTTTTTTTATTTTGCTCTTTATTTATACTTTGGGTTTCTCATGTAAGAGAAAACACATGATATTTAAACTTGTGTGTATGATGTATTTCACTTAACATTATGGTCTCATTTTCCTGCAAGTGACTCAGATTTATCCTTCTTTATGGCCAAGTAATACTCTGTTTGTGTCAATACCACATTTAATTTATCCATTCATTTTTTATCCATTCATTTGTTGATGGATATACAGATGGCTTCCAAGATTTAGCTATTATGAATTGTACTGCTATAAACATGGGTATGCATATATCACTATAATATATCTTTAACTCTTTTAGGAAGATACTTAGAAAAGGACTAGCTGGGCTGAATGGAATTTCTATTTTTTGTTTTTTGAGGAATTTCCATACTTATTCCCATAGTAGTTTGCATTCCTACTGACAATGTAGAAGGGTTCCTTTTTCACCACAGCCTTACTAGTATTTGTTGTTATTTGATTTCTTGACAATAGCCATTCTTTCTGAGGTAAGATGAAATCTCAGTGTTGTTTTAATTTGCATTTCTCTAATGGCCAGAGAGGCTGTACATTTTTTCATGGATTTATTGACCAATTGTACTTCTTCTGAGAAGTGTCTTTTCACTTCACTTACCCATTTTTTTTTAATTGGATCTTTTATTTTGGGGTTTTTTTTTTTAGTTTTTTATATATTTTAGGTATTAGATCTCTGTAATACCTGGCAAAATTTTTTTTCCTATTTCATAGGTTGTCTCTTCACTCTCTTGGTTGTTTCTTTTGCTATACAAAAATTTTTAATTTGATATGATTCCATTTGTTGAATCTTGGTCCTATTTCCTGTGCAAATGGTGTTGTATTAAAGTCCTTGTCTACACTAAACTTCAAGAGTTTTTTCTATTTTATCTACCAGCATGTTGTTTCTGTTTTAATATTTAGATCTTTGATCCATTTTTATTTTAGTTTAGTACATGGTGAGAGACACGGGTCTAGATTTAATCTTCCAGATGTGGATAGCCAGTTATCCCAGCACCAGTTATAAAAGCGGATATCTTTCCTCCAGTGTATATTTTTGGTTCCTATGCAAAGATCAAATAATTTGGTGTGCTTGGGGTTGTTTCTGCACTCTCTATTCTGTTCCGTCAATCCACATGTCTTCTTTTTGTGTCCATTCCATGCTGTTTTTACCACTGTAGTTTTATAGTATAACTTCAAATCTGGCATTGTGATGCCTCCCACTTTGCTCTTTTTGGCCAGTGTAGCTTTTCCAGTTCTAGATCCTTTCTGATTCTATATGAACTTTAGGATGATTTTCTCCATTTCTGTGAAGAATGCTGTTGATTAGCCCTGAAACAAGGCTGGCTGTTTTCTGAAGCTGTTGGTTTCAAGCAGGAACGTAAATTGGATGTTTCTATGGTCTGTTGGCCATTTCAGAACTTTAGAAATGTAATGGCCAATTCATTAGAAAGAGACAACTCACCTTCTGGTGAGCCCACCACCACAGGCCAGGTGGAGAAGAAGCCACGCCCCACAGTGAGTGTGCTCCTATGGCACAGGAGAAGCCATGACCCCTGGTGAGCCCGCCACTATGATCCCAGAGAGAAGAAGCCACACCCCTGGAATTCCACCACCATTGGGGGAACATCGATGAGCAGCCACCCTGGGAACCTTGGTTTGGAGGAACCCAAGTGCCTATCCCAATCCCCTGCACTTCAGGATGGGCAGCCAGTGCAGGAAACAGCTGGGACTCATCAACTGGTTGATTTAGAGTAACACAGGAAAATGTCAAGACAAAGGAGTAGGGTGCAATCTCAGACCTCCAGCCCACCCAGAACAAGCCCAGAAGACATAGACACAAAAGAAATTAGAAGTTACACACTGAAATTTCTGAAATAATAACGACTGAAATAAAGAGACAACTTAGTGCTTTTATTGTTTAATTAATTTTGCATGCCTGTGTCTCACACAGAACAAGTCCAGGAGATATAGACATAGAGGAAATTAGAAGCCACACACCTGAAATTTCTGAGATCATGGCAACTGAAGTAAAGAAACAATTTAGTGATTGTGCTGTTTGTTTGACTTTGCATGCCTGTGTCTGGTAGTCTGAGCATCTAGTTAGAGGATAACAATGTACATTATAATAACTATGGTTGATTTCCTACTGTGTTGTTTTTGAAATCCAATATTGTTCTCATTGTTTTGTTTTGTTTTATTTTGTTTTGCTCTCTTTTTAAAAAAATAATGTTGTTGATGTTTTGATTGGGATTGTGTTAAGTCTGTATATTGGTTTTGGATGTATGCCCATTTTGATTATATTGGTACTGTTTATCCAGAAACAGTACTGTAGTTTTTATTGTAGGGGTCTTTCATTTCTTTGAGCTGATACCTAAATATTTAATTTTTCTTAGTGCTGTGAATAGTATTTTCTTCCTAATTTCTTTTTTAGTGAGTTCATTGTTGGCATATAAGAATTTTGTTGATTTTTGTGTGTTGATGTTGTATCCTGCTATGTTGTTGGATTTCGTTGTTAATTCTGTAGTCTTTTGGTAGAATTTTTTGGGTCTTTTCTATTGAGTATGATGTCATTTGCAAATAACGATAATTTGACTTCTTCCTTTACTCTACATATCCCTTATTTTTCTCTGTCTTGCCAATTTTCTCTAGCTAATGTTTTGAACAGTAAAAGTGATAATGGACATTCTTGCCTTGTTCTTGATTTTAGAGGGAAAGCTTTCATTTTTTTTCACCCTTTAATAGGATGCTGGCTGTAGGTTTCTCTAAATGGCTTTTGTCAGATTGAGATAGGTCCTTCTATATCTATTCAGTGTTTTAATCATGAATATTTTTTGAATTTTGTCAAAGATCTTTTTTGTGTCTGTTGTGATAACCATGTGATTTTTATACTTACTCCTGTTTTCATTATATATTACATTATTGATTTGTGGATGTTGAACCATCCTTGATTCCCTGGGATAAAACCCTACTTGGTCATGGTGTATAATCTTTCTGATGATTTATTGCATTCTGTTTGCCAGTATCTTGTTGAGGATTTTTGCATATATATTCATTATAGAAATTGGTCTATTGTTCTGTCTTTTGGTTGAATTCTTTTCTGGTTTTGGAATCAGGGTAATGCTAACTTTCAGAAAAAACTTTGGGAGTATTCCTTCCCTTTCAGTTTTATTAAAGAGTTTGAGGCATATTGGTATTAGATTTTCCTTGAAGTTCTTGTAGAATACATCATTAAATCCATGTGGACCTGGGCCTTTCTCAGTTTGTCGATTTTTTATTACTGTTTTAATTTCATTGCATGTTATTAGATTATTTGAGGTTTTTAATATCTTCTTGGTTTAGTTTTGGTACTTCATTTGCATCTAGTAATTTATCAATTTCTTTTGAATTCACCAATTTATTGGCATATAGGTTTCCAAAGTAGTTGCTAATAATCTGGATTTTGGCAAAGTCAATTGTGAATTCACCTTTCTCATTCCTAATTGCATTAATTTGGTTCTTCTCTTTCCTTTTTTAGCTAAGATTGTTTAAGGTTTTTTATATTCTTTTGAAGAACCAGCTCTTTGATACATGGGTTCTTTGGGGTTTTTTGTTTGTTTGTTTGTTTGTTTGTTTTGGGTCTCAATCTCATTGATTTTTACAATTTCCTTCCTGTATTACCTTTGAACTTGGATTGTTCTTGTTTTTCTAGGAACTTGAGGTGTACTGTTAGGTTATTTATTGGGGCTTACTGTGTTCTCATGATATAGGAATTCACAGTTATAAAGTTGCTTGTTAGCACTGCTTTCATTGTGTCTCATAAGTTCTGGTATGTTGTAGTGGCATTATTGTTTAGTTCTAGGAAATCCTTTATTTCTTCCTTGGTGTCTTCTGTGATCCATTAATTATTCAAGAGTCTATTATTTAATGACCATGTGTTTGCATTATTTATGTGTTTTCTTTTGCCATTGATTTCAGTTTCATTGCACTATGATCTGATAATATGCATGGTATGATTTCAGTTCTTTTGTATTTACTTATGCATGCTTCCTTGGCTAGTATGTTGTCTTTTTTTAGAAAAGTTACATGTGCTGCTGAGAAGAATGTTATTGGGTAGAATGCTCTGTAGATATCTATTAAATCTATTTGCTTCAAGGTTTGGTTCAATCTAGTAATTCTTTCTTGATTTTTATTTGTCAGTGTAGGGTATTGAGGTCCGCCACTATAATTGTTTTTGTTTATTTGATCTTTTATGTCCAGAAGTACTTATCTTATGAAGTTGAATGCAGCTTATAAGAGTTTGCTCTTGTATTGGACCTCTGGGATTTTTACTATAATGTGTTGTGGAGAGGTTCTTTTCCAATCATAATTATTTGGATTCTATATGCCTCACTTATCTGCATGTTAATTTCATTTCCCATATTTGGAAAGTTTTCTGCTATTTCAGTAAATAGGTTTTTTATGTCCTTTTTTTCTTTTTTTTTATTTTTTACCAAAAAAGGTAACTAACTTTTCACTAATTCCAGTTAATCTTAGGTTAGTTCTCTTTGCATCATAAAGTAGCTGTTGCATCCATTTTTCATGTTCTCTCATTTTAAAGATATCTCTCATTCACTGTTCATCAACAACAGCCCTGTCTTCCAGTCCTGACACTCTGTCCTCACATTGGCCTCTTCTGATGCCCTTACTTTCAATAAAATTTTCAATCTCCTGAATTTCTGTTTGGTACCCTTTTATGGCCTCTAATTTTTTTTCTGTGCTAGCCATTCATGTTTTGGATCATTTTGTTTAGTTCAGCTAGTTTTTTTAGTAGTGTCTTCTATAGGCTTACTTTACTAGACCCATTACCTGTTGTTCACTTATATCTTTTTTGAGCTCATCAAGCTCCTTACTGATCTATTTTGTTACTTCCTCTGTTGTCCTTTTGAAAAATTTGGCTGTGTGATTGTTAGACTTTCAATTTTCTCACTTTTGATTCTCCGTGGAACAATTTTGAGGAAGTTAGGAGTTTTAGAGGGCATTTTGCTGCCTTGTCTTCTCAAGTTTCTGTTTTTGTATTTTGTGCTGAGGCTTGCAGGTTTATTATAGTCAAAAGCTTTGTTGATAGCATGGAGACCTCTTTTGTTAATGTCTGCTTTTCAGCAATGTTCTCAAGGCATGATTATTGGCCTTTACCTCTGTCCCAGGATCCAGCCACCTTTGTTGATTTTGGAGAAGCTGCAGTGTATTTGGCCCAGTATCAAGTTCTCTGGGAATGTGCCACAGTATTGTTGATGACACAAAGACAATCCAGATATTGGCACCCAGAGAAGACCAACAGCAACAACTATGTCACCTTGGCTATAATATTAAAATCAGCAACAGTAATAGCATCAAAGACAAACTGGATATTAATATACCCTATGAAGCAGTAATGTACCATCTTTAATCATAGGAAAGAAATCCCTAATCATAATACAAACACTAAGACAAAACAAATATTGACCTACAGTAAATATCTACTACAGTAAATATCGTCTAACAATAGAACAGTATTTAAGAGTAATAGCATAGAGTTAACTAGCTATCTAAAGATTTATAAAGCGTAATAGTTATGCTAGTAGAGATAGAGGAGATGGGGAACTAGAGAATGCAAAATGTAAAATTGGAAAAATCAATGTAATATAATCAACGGAAGATGAGAAGGAGGAGAGAAAAAGTGAGATGGGGATCCTGTTGAGGAGTAAAAGGAAATTGATAGTACTAGAAAAATAATCAGAAAAGAACAAATAAGAAAAAGAAAAAACAGAGCAAAATACAGGAAAAAATGAAAGATAATAAAGAAAAGAAAGTTAAAAGGAAAAAAAAAACCCAAGCCTCCTTCCACAAATAAATAAATAAATAAATAAGAGAAATAATAAAAACTTTAAAAGTTAAAAAAAAAGATTCAGTTTAAAAAAATTCCTCTGTGTTTTTGAATGAACAGTTTCTTTCAAGAATTTGCAATCCTCTCCTAACTTTAGGACAGAGGTCCCTTTGTCCATTCACTCCAGAGTGTGATAACCATTCAATCTGAGGCATATCCTTGCTCACGTTGGTAGATAGAAAAAGCAGTCAGCCCTCTAGTTTCTACTGGATGTAAGCTGTCGATGGGGGTTCAAGCAGACTGTTGGATCTAATATCAACACTTGCTTGACCTAGTTTCTCACTATGGAGGGCAGGTCCTTCTGGACCAAGCTTAAACTTCTCAGGGGGGTCTTTGTCTACTCTCACTGTCTCCATAATGGTATCCCTGAGTTGTCTCTATCCCAGTCACTTTGGATGGGTAACCCTGGAATTCCCAAAACTGCTGGCCAGGTCTGTACCCTCTTTCTGTATCTGTTGGCTCTCTGGGCTTGCTTTCTCTCCCTAAGCTTTGGCCTTATCCAGGATCAGGTTGGTTGGTTAGTCTGCACCTCTCCTTCCCAATGTCAATCAAAATGTAGAGCTGGTTTGGAACTGGTATATGGTCATGACCAGACAGGGGTTTTCTTTGTTATCTCTTAATATGCAGCAGCTTGCTGCATCATCTTCTCTTCTGTTCCTAGACACTGGTTTTGTCCATGATCAAGTTGGTCAGTTGGCTCACCAGCTGCTGCCCATTCATGGGGCAACAAAACACAGCGCTAGCTCAGAGTTGGCCGATGGCCACACCCAGGGTGCAGAATCCACAGGTGTGGAGTTGGTCGGGGGCCAGCAGCACAGCTCCAGGGGGTGCTGCTCCATTTGGTCTGTAGGAGTCTTGGAGTCCCTTTTTATATATAACCTAGCTTTTTATTTTTGTATTACCAATACTCTAATTTTTTAATTTTGGTTATACTTTCCCTCTTGGTGTTTAAGACCAAGTTAAAGTAAGACCTCAGTTAATCACAGTTAATTTGTCTCTCTATATATGTTTGTTAAAGTCCAATAAGGCTCCTTGGGGGTTATTTTTGGTACCATGTGGGGAACTTCTTGCCACCTCCAAAGTATTTTCAAACACAGTAGGGTGGGGATCAGTTGAAGAACCTTGCTTCCTAGCTGTCAGGGCATGTGTAGAGTATGCCATTCATAGAGTACCACTTTTGTCAAAAATAGACAAGCAGTCTACCGTGAGTTCATATGAAACTGCTACTTTCTTGTATATTGCAGTCCCTTAACAAAGATATTTATTGAACAACTATTTATGAGCAAGCAGGCCCCAAACAGTTCATATGATTATGTTACTAAATTCAATAAATCTGAGTCAAATGTAAGAATACTTTACAGCCATATTCTGCAACCATTATAGTTCACATCAGGCATCCAAGCTGACCTTACATCCAACACTGAAGGTGAGGCTAATGAGGACCCTATCTGAAATGCTCCCTAAAGGTACAAACTAGAGGGCTTGCTAGATTCTTTCTCTGGTCTTTTTATCTTTCCACTTGTGTGTCCCAGACAAGCATCTCCACGGGCTTTCTAGGAGCTGTTGGGTGATTAATTGTTTTCTTAGCTGACTTTCAATGTAGTTCTTGAGTTACATTTTTTATGAGCAAGCATTCTTTTTATAGAAGTAATAAATTTACTATACGTTAAAGGACAGTTAGGGTGGGTGGCAAAACTGAGAATCAAAGAAGGGCACGAGCTCTGCAATTTTCTCTGCATCCCTAGAATAGTGTCCTTCTGGCTCTTAGCTCCTCTCATCTGGGACTCCCCACTCCATCCTGGTCATGAGGATTGACATCAAAGCATGGAATGCCAAGCATGGTACCCTGGTTGAACCACTCTTACTCTGCCTCAGCTTGACACAGAAACGTGAAATCCTTCTTTTTCCAGCTCCTTGTGAAGAACATGCAGCTGGAGGATGGCAAGATGATCCCAGCCTCACACTTCTTCAAGGGAGCAGCCAGTAGTGCCCTCGAGTTGACAGAGGCAGAGCTGGTCACCGCAGAGGCTGTGCGGGTAAGAGGCACCTTCTGGGATGCTGTCTGGATGGGCAGGTTAGGCATTGCACGTGTGCTTTGTAAGTCACAGGACAGGACAAAATTGGTCCTTCCCTGTCTTGATATTGAACCTAATTAAATGGATGATGCTTGGTGCATTTTCAGCCATTCATTCTTTTAAATAATCGTGTAATCAACCAAAACTTATGATGCTTTACATCCCAATAAACCCATCCTAAGTGGAAATATCATACTGTGGAAATTCATCAAACATACCTAATCTGCCGAACATCCTGGCTTATTGTACAACACATTGTAAGGTGCCAGATGTTCCTCTTTGTGATGGGGACTGATCAGGAGCATCATGAGAGAGGAACAGACTACATATTCCCAGCTTGGGGGAGATCTAAATTCAAAATTTTATGCAAGATTTCTACTGAATAAATATCACCTTCACTCCATTGTGAAACAGAATACCTGCAAGTCAAGTCTCATAAATTGGAAACCATCTTACTTACTGTAGAAATATGGAGTCCCTCCCAGATGCCAGCCGCTAACAGTATAACTTGAAACTTACCTTCCCACAGGGAAGAGGTCCCACACTTAGCCAAGCAGATGAATGAAATAAATTTAATATAGGTATTCTTAGTAGAATGGTGGGTCAGGGAAGGCTCCCCTAAGGGGATTTGGAGCTGAGACCTGGGTGGAGAAAAAATATCTGAGGGGCACCGTTCATGACAGAAGGAACAGCAAATGCCAAGGGTTTGGGAGGCTAGGGACTTCCTTGTGCTTGGGGAACCATGTCTCAGCAGGATGTGGAAGCCAGAGTCAGGCCACAGTTGGTGACTGTGCGTGTCATGATACTGAGAGGGAGGACTCTGCAAGTGCCTGACATGAGGTGCTAAGTGATCCAGAAGGCACAGAGTACCAGCAACTTCCTTACTGGAAAGCTGAACAATCTTAATGTCTGTTTTAAAACATTCTATTGAGGTTGGAGGATGTAGTTTAGTGGTTTGGGTCATGCTGACCTGAATCCTTTCCATATACCTTTTTCTAACTGATTTTGGGGGAAAGAGTTCTTTTCCTCTCCTTTTTGTATTGTATGAGGCTAGAGCTGCCAACCCCCACACCTCCTATATTCTAAAGCTAGTCAGAAACAATAAAGCCAGCCTGCAGAGAAACAGAAGACAGATATTAAACATTTTGCTAGCTAGAGATGTAGCTCAGTGATCGAACATTTACCTAGTATGCAGAGGTCTTGGGTTCCATATTTAGCACCACAAAAAACAACCAAAAATCATAGTCCTTCCAAAAAAATATTTCCAGAAAGCTACTGTGGCCCTGACTGTGCCTGCTATGGGATTACTAGGCCAGCTGGACAAACAGTCCTCTGGAGCTTACAATCATGGGGCACTGGACTGGGCTGGGAGGGTCATCTGTTTGTAGACCTAGGACTGAGACAACAGATGTTTCCTTTAAAAAGCTGCTATAGAACCCTGTGTCTATGTTTTGGGAACAACAAATACCACCCTGGAGGATGTTGTACTTGGTAGAGGAGATAACACATGTGAGAACCTTAGGAGCTCAGTCCATGTCGCAAACTCTGTACATGTTGGAATGAGACTTGAGACTCATCATGAGAAAAGGAGATACAGTGGGCCACCCATACCTATGGGTCCCAAGGCCAGAGATCAGTGGCCATGGATTGACAGTGTTTTCTCTCAAAATTATATGTGTGTTGAGCATATACAGACTTGTCATTATTCCTTATCAACTACTTACATAACACATTGT
Organism: Dasyprocta punctata; assembly: GCA_004363535.1. Taxonomy (NCBI): domain Eukaryota; kingdom Metazoa; phylum Chordata; class Mammalia; order Rodentia; family Dasyproctidae; genus Dasyprocta; species Dasyprocta punctata. The sequence continues at coordinate 62,908 of RJWM01010291.1, forward strand.
ATTAGGTATCACAATAAAATGATCTAGAGATGATTTAAAATACACAGGAGGAGGCACTTAGGTGGTATCAAATACTATGCCATTTTATATAAGGGACTTGATTATCACAAATTTTGGTATCTTGGGAGTCCTGGGAATTAATCACCTGTGGACACTGGGGGACAGCTATACTTCTTGAATGTGTACCTATGCAGATCTGAAGACACTTCAGGAATAGCAGCATCTTCAGTTTTTAAAACTCTATGAAGTAGGTACGTCTTGTTACTTTTGTGTCCCAGTCAAGGAAACGGACACCTGAAGGGAAGGGCCACAGGTGATGAGGGACAATAAGCAAGGGACAATAAGTTCGTTAGCCTGCAGATGGCCCTCACTGCCACGGATCAGATCGTTGTCATGGCGACTCTCTGAGCCCAGATGGGCTGTGTAAGGATGTATGGTCTGGAGGTAGATAGGGTGGAAAGGAGACAGCCAAGAGAAGGAGTGAGACATCTACAGCTCCCTTGGAGAGGCCCCACCTATAACCATGCAGCAGAACTTACCACATACCTGTTGTGGCAGAGGAAGGCAGTAGGTAGCATCCTACCCTCCTACCGTCCTGAGCCCAGGATAGATGTGGAATCCATATACAGCTTTGGTCAGATGAAGAAACAAGCTCAAGGGGCTGCCAGCATTTCCATGCTTGTTAGCAGTGGAACTCAACCTGAAGGAGACTGTGCCTTGGGTGTATTTGGTGACTCATTCACTGTAGCATCTCTGTCTTGGTTACTTTTTACTCATTGCTGAGACAAAATATCTGACGCCCAAAATTAGGGAAGGAAAGATTTATTCTTACAGTTTCTCGGGAGTTTCAGTCGATACTTAGCTGGCTCCAAGTCAGCATGGTGTGGCGGGGCTGCCATTCATGGTGGCTGCAAGCCACAAGGCACACTGGC
>RJWM01010292.1:0-64059 GCA_004363535.1 Dasyprocta punctata
TTGTAGGATTCAGCAGTGAATCCATCAGGACCCGGGCTTTTCTTTGTTGGTAAGGTTCTAATTACATTTTCAATTTCATTAGCTGCAATTGGGTTATTCAGCAGTTCTACATTTTTCTTGATTCAGCTTTGGTAATTCATAGGTTTCTAGGAATCTGTCCATTTCTTCTGTGTTATCGAATCTATGTGAGTAAAGGTTTTCGAAGTAAGTGTTGACGATCTATATTTCCACTGGGTCTGTAGTGATTTCACCCTTTTCATTTCTTATTGCATGAATCTGAGTTTTATTCTTTCCTCTTTTTGATAAGGTTGGTTGGGCTTTGTCAATTTTAAATTTACTTTTTCAAAGAACCAACTCTTCAATTCATTAATTTTTTGTATTGTTTTCTTAGTTTCAATTGCATTAATTTCTGCTCTGATCATAATAATTTCTTCCCTTTTTTGGGTTTTCGTCTTGGCTTTCTCTTCTTTTTTCTGGAAGTTTGAGGTGCAGCATTAGGTTGTTTATGTGTGTTGTTTCCATTTTTCTGATGTGGGAGTTTAGTGCTATAAATTTCCCTGTGAGGACTGATTTCATTGTGTCCCACAGGTTCCGGTTATATGTATTTGCATTTTTATCAATTGTAGATATTGTTCAATTTGTTCTTTAATTTCTTCTGTGACCCATTGATTGTTTAGAAGAGTATTATTTAATTTCCATGTGTTTATGGGGTTCTTGTAGGTTTTTTTCTCATTCATTTCCAATTTTATTGCGCTATGGTCTGATAATATGCATGGAATTATTTCAGTTCCTTTGCATTTACTTAAGTATGCTCTGGGAACCAGTGTATGATGTATTTTAGAGAATGATCCATGTGCAACTGAGAAGAATGTGTATTCTAATGTTGATGGGTGGAGCACTTGGCACACATCTACTATGTCCAGTTGTTCACAAGTTTGATTCAGTTCTGTTATTTCTTTGCTGATTTTTTGTTTGGTTGATCTGTCTATCTGTGTCAGTGGGGTGTTAAGGTCCCCTGTTATAACTGTATTATTGTTTATTTGGTTTTTCCTGTCTATTAAGAATTGTCTTGCATAGTTGGGTGCTCCCATATTCGGTGCATATATATTTATGATTGTAATCTCTTCCTCTTGAAGTTTTCCCCTAACAAGTATGTAGTGACCTTCTTTGTCTTTTTTGCTCATTCTTGGTTTGAAGTTCACATTGTCTGCAAACATAATAGCTACCCCTGCTTTTTTCTGGGTTCCTGTTGCATGGAGTATTGTTTCCCAGCCTTTGATTTTTAGACTGTGAGTTTCCTTTTGAGTGAAACGTGTTTCTTGTACACAGCATATTGTTGGGTTTTGTTTCTTAACCCACTCTGCTAGTCTGTTTCTTTTTATTGGTGAGTTGAGACCATTTACATTGATTGATATAGCTGATATGTACTGACTCATCCCTGTCATCATATCTTTCTGTTGTTGGTTTTCTACATTTTCTATTTAATTATTTGTCCTGCTTAGTGGTTTCCTTTTGTTTGTTGTTCTTAAGATTGTAGCTATCTTTTTCTCTTTCTAGAGTGTCTTTCAGTACTCTTTGTAGTGTTGATTTGGTGACCATAAATCTCTTCAGTTGTTCTTTGTCATAAAAGTATCTTATTTCTCCATCAGTTTTTAAAGATAGTTTTGCAGGATACATCAATCTGGGTTGAAAATTGTTTTCTTTCAGGATTTTAAATACTTCACTCCAAGCTCTTCTTGAGTTAAAAGGTTTGTGTTGAGAAGTCTGCTGTGATTCTGATAGGCTTTCCTGCATAGTGATCTGTTTCTTTTCTCTGACAGCTTTTAGTATTTTGTTCTTGTGCTGTATTTCTGATATCTTTATTATTATATGTCTGGGTGAAAATTTATTTTATTTATGGTTAATTGGGGTTCTGTATGCCTCAGTTACCTGTATTTCAGATTCTCTTCCCATGTTTGGAAAGTTTTCTGCTATTATTTCTGTGAATAGTCTTTGCAGTTCATTAGTATTGACCCCTACTTTTTATTGATGCCTATCAATCTTATGTTATTTCTCTTAGCATCATCTTGCACCTGTTGAATTGTTGTTTCCTGGTTCCTTGTTATTTTTAAGAGATCTTTTCTTTCGTGATCATAAGCTTCCATGCTGTCTTGAGATTCTGTCTTCAGCTTCATTCAAGCAGTTTTGCCAACTTTCCGTGGAATTTTTCATTTCCTGAATTTCCATTTGAATCTGTTCATGCATTCTATTTCTGTCTTACGTTGTTCAAAGTTTCCATCATTTTCTTATGTTCTTCTATTTTTTTATCTTGATCTTTAGATACACACAGCATATCTTTCGTAATGATTGTCATTTCAATTTTTAGCTGAGAGATTATTTCTGATTTGAGTTTCTCTATAGCTTCATCGAGCTGTTTCTTTACTTCATTTGCTATCATTTGAGAAAGTTCAGTTGTGTGACTCCCAGTGTCTTCCATTTCAGTGTCTCTTGTGTTTGTTCTCAGTGGGCTGGGGGATTGAGACTGTCTCTTGGTCTTTTGTTTTGTCATTTTCTTCTAGGACCTGTGTGGTTGGGCAGGCACCCTCCCAATGGATTGCACTGGAACACTGTGCTGGGTAGACCTTCAATCCTCCAGTATACCTGTGGCTAGCTGCGCACACCCCTAGATGATAATGGTGGACCCTTGTATTCTGTGGTCTTTGAGGCTGGCCACGTGTTCTCCTGATGTATTTTGTTGGGTTACTCTGAGACACGGGACTGGACAAAGTTTGTATCCTCACTGTAGCTAGCAGGGTTACACCCCTGGAACTTGTTGCCATAGAATGTGGCTGTGTAGCGTTCAGAATCCCTGTGACCCAGGTGGCTAGCAGAGATGCAGCCCTGGGGTGTATCAGTGGACCTTGAGCCTGGTTGGTTGGAGTTTGGAACCCCCTGGGACCCAGGCAGCTAGATAGAGAACACCACAGAGTGTGGCACCACCCAGACCTTGTGTCTGGCTGCTAGGAGTTCAGAGTCTCTGGAGTGCAAGGCAAGCCAGGCAAGTCTCAGGCATATAGTGCCAGGGGCCTTGCTCCTGGTTGGGTGGGTTTGCAACCTATAGGACCTGCCTAGGGTCCGCAACCCTGGACAATGGAGCTGGCACCTTGCTCCTCTAATGGGCAGAGCTCAAGTTCTCTAAGGCCCTGCAGCTACGCTGGCCACTCCCTGATGAGCGGCTCTTGCCTGGGCTGGGCTCAGTACCTCTGGGTCCTGTGAGGCTGGCCAGGTGATCCCCTGATGGATTGCACTGAGAGCTGGGCTGGGTAGAGCTCGATCTTCTGTGCAGCTAGGGAGAGTGCACTCCCGGAGTGTGTTGCTGGACCCTCAGCCTTACTGGGTGGGGGTCAGAATTTCCATGACCCAGGCGGCTAGGTGGAGCGCACCCCGGAGTGTGGCACCACCAGGACCTTGCATCTGGCTGCGACTACCTATTTTTTGTAAACCTGCATTTCTTTCTCTTAAGGTGAAAACACCTGAAGACTTCTTACTCAGGCATTATTCTAACTATTATAAAATTATGTTGTAAGGAATAATGTACATAAGAATAAGAACTTTTGAGGAAATATGCACTTTGGGTTTAATATAATAAGCAGTCATGAAAAGATGATTTTAAAATGTTTTCAGGTAAACCATAGTTGTAATTTTCAGTGCCAGTACACTAGAAAGTAAATAATGCTTTTTGTCATTGATGTTTTAGGAAATTATTCAAATAGTTTGATTTCGTTGTAATTTTTTGGTTTATTTTATTGGATTAATTGTTGTATTAAAATAAACTGACATGCACTTCATTTAGAACTTAGTGTTTCTTCTTGATATTGTTGAATTGTGTATGAAATTTTACTGTTGAATTCGATCTGCAGTTAGCAAGTGTATTTTATTCAGTCTAATACTTACAATATTTTAAGCTGTCTTTCAGAAGATGTTAATAGTCTTAAAATTTGTCTTCTCTCTGTGTACCCTATTTTATATACACAAAGCTGGAAGTCATGCCTAGTATGACTTTCTAATATTAGGAATTTGAGAAAACAGCAGTTTGGGTGCTGTTCTTGAGTGTTACACTGCTTGGCAGATCATAGATACTAATGCATCATGTTTAGTTCATCACCTTCAGCAATTCTCACAGATGGAATAGATTCCTAAAGGTAGAGTCTTTAATTTCCTGAAAGGCAGATTCTAGCAATAGTGAGTTTAACTTACATGGAAGGTCTTAAAGAATTTGCAGTGATGAAGCCAGCCACAGTGGTAAGCCAGTCATTTGGGTGGCTGAGGCAGGAAGATCACTTGAGTGTATAAGTTCATACGAGTCATGCAGTGAAACACTGTCTCCAAAAGAAAAAAGTTGGGGTGATAGGTATTGTACAGTTATGAGGGCCACCATAACAAAAACCATGGGCTGGTGGGCATGATTACCAAAACCTATTTTCCTGCAGCACCGGAAGCTGTATATTCAAGGTGTCCACTGGTTTGCTTTCTTCTGAGGACTGTCTGGTTGGATCAGAGATGGGGGTCTCTTTCCCTTGTGTGCATATATCCCTTCCTTACATCTCTCTTCTTAATAAAGACACCCATCATATTTGATTAGCAGTGGTGGCAAAACTGGCACAAGTGCTGTAGTGTTATCCTTAAAAGCTCTAAAAGGCTCCCCGCTACTGGATTAGGCTCTACCCAAATGTCCTCATTTTAACTGAGTGACTTAACAGCTCTTTCTCCAAACCAGTCACATTCTGAGATGATAACTCGCTCCCCTTCTGCATGAACACATACTTTTGTTGTTGGTTATGATAGTATGAGTTTGCAGTTAAAAGGTGTAATAGCTCCATCATACTGGTGAAGCAGTATTGTCACAGTGTGCCTTGGTTTCAACAAGACAGTTTGACAAGAGTTGGCTGTCATAACCCAGTAGGCTTCATGCAGCAGATGAACTGTTATGTGGCTTCACACTAGGTTGAAAACACATACTCAACCAAAAAAATAATTTTAGAAGATTCGGTGTGTTTAAGAGCTGTTATTTGATGGGAATTGTAGTAGTCTGTGTGTGACAGCAAGGTCTGGCTGATCATAGGATGTCATTGATTTATACTACAATGTACAGTGATAGCTTGCCCTGTACCTGGGGACTTAACAACATATACTTGAAATTAGCAATAGGACCTGCTCGTGCTAAGACTCCTTCACTCATTTTGATTTTTCCCCTCCACTGATAGAAGTTATCAGAGTTTACTATTTCAATTAAAGTTTCTGAATACATAGATCTGTATAGAAATGCTGTTCTCATATGGTAGTATTGTCAGCTTAAAATGAGGACATTTTCCTGAAGAAGAAATTAAATTGTGTATAAAAGGCCTAGCCCCATACATATTATGTAATAATTACTCTAAATGGGAATAATCTTCTCCTTCATTTTCCTTAAACATTTATATTAATGAGTAGTGTACACATAGACAGGAGCAAAGAAAATTGGAGATTCTTCAAACATTTTGAATTTAAAATTATCTCTGTCAGCACTGTACCTATTACAGAAGTGTACTTCAGCCCTCAGCCTTAGGTTGTATGTGCTCATAATTTTCTTTTTCTTATCCAAGTTTTAATTAACAAATGCCTTTCTCCTCAACATTTTAAGGTCTGGCCATAGTCTCTTTATCCATCTCTGCACTTGATCTTAGCCAAAAGGCCGAGAAGCGATTTTATCCGTCTCTGGATTGATTATAGTACTGAATACTATTTGAAATACTCAACCATAGTTCAGAGTAAATACCGTAAGTTGGTCAGAAATTAGTGCTGTAGTACCAGTTTTGGTTTTTTTGGTTTGTTTTACTTTTGGGAGGGGGGTTGTTTCCTGTACACTTGTCACCTAACATTAGCGCAGCACTCATTTGGCTCATCACTCCAAATTAATTCAAGCAACTGAAAATTTGAACTTCCTAGGACAGCACAACCAGAAATGCCACTCTTCACACACCGTGCCAGATAGTGCTTCATTACTCTGAAGCACCTGTGCAGGCCTGTTTTCTCTTTTATCTCAGTTTCAGCATTTGTAAAGCGTGGCTCTGAAGCACTGTGCATTACAGACTCACAATAAGGCAGGACCATCGGCCTGGGTCCGCAGGAAGAGATCTCCTTAATGCTGCTTAGGCCCCTCCTCCATTCTCTCTCCTCCCCCTTCCTTGTGCTAGGGATTGAACTCATGACCTTCTCACGGAGATACTTTCCCAATTCTTTTGGAAAAATTTTATTTGTGGGACAGTGTCTTGCTAAATTACCCAAGCTGTAGTCTTGCTGCCTTCCCTCTTTTGTGTGCTGGGATTGTAGGTATACATCACCATTCCTGGCTCAGTATATCTTTTTAAGGCAGATGCAGCTTTTCTAAGCAGATCAATAAGCTACCATTTCTGGGCCACCATCCTTTTATAAGGACCACAAGAAAAGAAAGATTTTTACATTTTTAAGTGCTTGGGGGAAATAAAAGAAAGCAAGTATTTTGTGACACAATAATTATGAAGTTCCTATTTCACTATATAAATAAAATGTTACTGTAGCTCAGCAACACTCACTGGTGGACATTTCACTGCTTTGGTGTACCACATAGTAGAAGGACTGTGTGGCTGGTGAGGCGTAAAGTATTTACTGCCTAGATCTTCACAGAAAAGTTTGCTGACCTCTTTAAGTTGTTTTGTACAAGGATGAATGAGTGTAATTAGATACACATAAGTTCTGTTGTCTTTTTTCCCCTTTGTGTTCAAGGATTAAATCTGTTCAATAGGAGTTTCAATTGAATTTTGAGAACTGTAGGCCAGCTTCTCTTTCTTAAACATATCTACAGAGTTTTTAAGTCTTAGCATTGCATGTTAGATTTGACTAGATAAGTCAAATCTTCCAAATTGTGTTAATAATGCCAGAGTAGATGACTTGAGGTTCTTTTCATCAAATGTTCTAAAAGTCATGTTTCCCTAAATAACTAATATTATTGATTTTTGGTAGCCAGGTGTGGTGGTACATGCCTTTAATCCCAGCACTTGGGAGGCTGAGGTAGGAGGAGCATTGTGAGTTGGAGGCTGGCTTGGGCTACAATGTGAGCACAAGGCCAGCCTCAACTACATAGTGCGACCCTGTCTCAAAAACCTAGGGCCGGGAGTTTGGTTCAGTGGCTTAAGTGCCTGCCTGGCAGGTGTGAGGTTATGAGTTTGATCCTTGGTGCTACACACACAAAAAAACCCAATGAATTGATTTTTAAAATTCATTATGTTTTCTAGTTAAGGATAATAAAGGAAACAGCTTTATACTGTTTCATATAATTGTTAAAATATGATGATGAAGCCCTCATAACTTTTATTTTTGCCACATACTAACTTGCAGAAAAATTGCACCAGCCATGTTTTGGTTGTGTAATCATTTTACTGACTGGATATAACTTCGTTAGGGCTTAATAAATACTAAGCAACAAAGAACCTTCATTTTAAATCATTCAATAAAATCAGTGCTTTTGCAACATTGTTTACATTATGTTTAAAAATATTTTACTGAGAAAATAATTAACTTTGTTTTATTTTTAGGGTTATATCCTGTGTTGTGACCTCATGGTTTAAGTGGGAATAAAGATGAGTATAAGCAGTGATGAGGTCAACTTCTTGGTATATAGATACTTGCAAGAGTCAGGTGAGTACTTCTATAAAGTAAATAGGCCTCAAATTATTTTAATATTCTCAAAATAACCTCTTATGCATTTGAAATTTGTATCAGTCCAAACTGTTGAACTTTTGTATGTTTCCCTAATGTCTGGACTGCCATTTTAAAGCTATGTTTTACTGCATGGTTTAACTCTCTGACTCTTTCAAATATGTTGGATTCATCTCAGGCAAATATTTGTAAACACTTTGTCTTTCACTGTTCAAAGGCCATTTATTATGTTATTGAGTGAGATTTTAACACTTGTTTTAAAAGGAACATATAAATCTCTCAAGATACTATCAGTTCGATAATGTATATTCAATATCCTCATTTATTGTTATTGGTCCTATTCACTGTTAGCATTTTAAAAAGCTGAGTTAACAGTGTTTTTCCAGAATGTTTTCATAAGTTATCCCAGTTAACTGCATGTATCAGAACTCTGATTAATGTATTTGGAGTGATTATAAATATAGATCATTGAAAGTCTTGCAATTAAAAATATATAACTCAGTGGTCATTCAAGTTTTTTAGATAAAGAACTATAGTTATGAAATAGAAGATCTGCTTATGACAAGGAAAAATGTAAATGGAATAAGAAAAAAATACAAAAATAGAAGGAAACCTGGGTACTGTAGGAAGGTGAAAAAGTTTAATTGCATTCTAACTGTAGATTGTTATCACAAGGTATCATTTGGTGATTGAAAATTATCAACTGAAATTTAGAGACTGAGTTTTAGAAATTATGCCTTAAAATTGTGATGCAATTTTAGTACCAAGTTTTAGATGTGGTGTGAAAAAATACAGTTTTGTTAATTTCGTATGAAAGAAGACAAAAGAAACAGAAGACCTATACTTATAGAACGTTGAGCTCTCAATTTACAGTTTTGAGACTTGAATCAGGAGTTAGCTAGCTGTCCTTTCCTTTACAGGAAACATAAACATGGCTGTAGATCATAGATGTCATTGCTTGCTGAGATGTTCCCTGCTACACACGAGTTCTGAGTCTCTCTCTTGGAGTGTGTGTTGTCTGTTCCCAAGAACCATCACTGCTACTCTGAATAACTGAGATGATGTCCAACAAGATAGGAAAGGAAGTGAAACAAGAAACTAAAATAACCCACAGAGAAAAATTTGTTATAAAGCTTTGTAGTAGATCTTGTTGGTAAACTGATGTGAAAGGCAGATTGAAAGAGGCCTTCTGAAAAAGACTGTTTTAAGTAAGAGAAGATGATTAATAAAGTGAAAAACTAATGCCCAGTGATTGTTACATGTTTGTTTACTTTTTGCCAAAATAGAACTTTGGTGGTCAAAATACTGCTGCCGTGATGGCACATGCCTGTAATCCCAGCACTGGGGAGGTGGAGGCAAGAGGATCAGATTCACTCCAAGTTCAAGGCCAGGCTACATAGTGAGTTCAAGGCCAACTTGAATTGCATAAAGAGACACACTCTCAAAAAACAAAAGCAAAACTGTGCGTCTTGCTTTTAAGTCTGATTACCTTTCAAACCAGAGGTTTAATCTATTGGACAGGTAAAAAGTATTGTGAAGGATAGGTAGATTGGAAATATAAAAGTTTACTGGTCTATTAGAAAGCTAGCTATTTAGGTTGAGCACTATAAAATTATTATCTTTGGAGATCATACATAGACAGTTGAACAATTGACCAATATCCTGTGATTCATTCAGCATGTGTTCAGGTGAAATAATTATTTTCCCCCAATAAAATATAGTAAAAAGTGGTAGTAAAATGATTTTCTGGTTTAATTCCTGAAAGAATACCTTGTTACTCAACAATCTCAAGTTTCCATAAAGTTCCTAATATTCTCAGAGAAAACCCTTTTAAATTCCATGTTTATGTAGTTTACCGTAAAAGCGAAGCAAGACTTTTTTATATTTTTATATATATATATATATATATATATATATATATATATATATATAGTCTTTTTTGTTCTGTTTTTTTTTTTTAGAAAATTGCATGTTTGACTGGTATGTTTCATGTAAGTCCTTTATTGCTTACTACATTATTAGATATGCTTTTTGTATTTCTTTGTCTTTTTGAGACAGGGTCTCACTATGCAGTTCAGGTTGGCCTTGGGTTCACTTTGTAGCCCAGGCTGGTCTCGAACTTGCAACGATCCTCCTACCTCAGCCTCCTGAGTGCTGGGGTTACAGGAGTGCATCACCATGTCTGGCTGCTTTTTGTATTTCTTAGAAATTTTTTTATACTTTTTAGTGTAATGGTGATGAAGTGTGACATTGTTTCATCTCTAAAAAAGAAAGCCCTGGTCCCTTAGTAAATATTGTAGCTTTCTATATGCATTTTGATTTGTGGGGAAAAATCAGACACTACTGATGACATTTTTATTTATGGTAGTTTTTCTAGAAATGCATATTGTCATAAATTCAAGAACTGCCTATATGAGAGTTCTAGAGTCTAATACTCTGACCACCTGCCTCAGAATCACTCAGCAAACAATTGAGGTTTCAGAAATCTGCATTTTACTAATGCCCCAGGTGATTTGTAGGCCTATATAAAGTTTGAAAACCGCTGATCTGTATTAGTTGTAGGACAATTAGAATTTGACAAGAAAATTGACACTAGGTATATAGTATTTTTATAATATCTTGAAAGAAAAACTAATTAGTAACTATTCAAGATAAAATACAAAGCATGAAATATACACACACTGAGATTTGGAGTGTGAAAAAACTAAAGAGGAACTGCCACTTAAAAAGTCATGTATTTGTCTTTGTATTTATATTTGTGGGCAAGGGTTAGCAAGAGTGATGAGACATGTTATTCTCATAAAGGATACCAAGAGACATTCATTTGAAATTACCTCTAGAAACAGGAAATAGTAGAGTGTTTTAAGAATTTTATTGTTCTGTGAATTGAAGACAGACTAAAGATAGAACCCAAAATTTCAACTGTAATGAATTCCCAGAGCAGCTGTAAATGTGGACACTGGCACTGTATTATGAAAGCTCTTTCTTGGTTCTGATCTCTAATAACATATTTAAAAAGCCAGTTTTGCAGTCGATTTTAATTTGAACTCACCTGATCTGGGTTTCTTTGAGTTTTTCTGGGGATTCAGTGTTTTCAGCACCATAACTTACAAGGGATACTTGTTGAGCATGTCATTAAATACTTAAGAAATGCAGTTTTAGTTTGTAACTATTTTCTTAAAGGATTTAAACAATGCAAAAGAAACTAGTCTTAATATACTGCCACCTTTATTCAATTGAGAGATTTTAATTGAGCAGAAAAGGAGCATTTGTGACTGAGGGTATGTAGAAGGATATCCAAAGATCTGATTTGTGAGGCCTCTGTAGGAAAATAAACTTTAATATCTCATTATCTAAAGACACTCAATGCTCAGAAATAACCTTCTGAAAGTTTTGTTCTGGTTTGATAAGTATGTGGTTTAGAAATAGTATTTTTCAGGAAGCACTTTTAACGTTTGTTTTTCGCAGTAGTTAATTTTGCTTGCACTGTGGAATCAGGAGGGAATAAAATTAGTTCAGTTTTTTAAATCTTAGATTGTTTATACTGTTTGTTTAAGATCTCTTTCCTTCCCCCAAATCACATGTATTTTCAATAATTCATTGTTCCCCAATTGGAAAATGTGTTCCTTGTTGAAAGGGAATACATTGTGCTCTTCAGCCTCTGATGTTTAACGAACTTACTGTTTCAAGTAAGCCATCCCCTGGTACATCAGAACTAGTTAAGAGGGAAGTGTCTTTATCACTGAGTTTTTTATTAACTGTTGTAACTTTTTTTTCCTCAATTTTATTTCTAGAAAGTTACCCTAAGCAAGTTACTTTCATCTTCACCATTCTGCACTTTATGAAGTAGAGTCATTCAGCAAATATTTCTTAGGGAATAAAATTATTTTTTTCCTTTGAGTAGACAATTGAATTTGACAGGTAGTACTTTAAATAACAATTGACTTAATTCACTACCCTCCCTTTAATTAGTGTTCACCCAAGGGCATTAATTTGATTGTCCTAATAACTCATTTAGCAACCATATGCTGGTAAGTACTGTGCAGTACTGAATTATATTAGTAGAACCTAATAATTGTAGAGAGGAGCCAAGCTTGTTGGACCTTCTAAATTTCCCTTTTCTTAACTCCTTTTCCTGTCTTGTGTGTCACCTTTGACTCCTGTAGTCATTCAGTCTTGGTTTTTTTCTGAAGTTGTTCTTGGTAATTATTTATAAACATTGTGGTACTTGTTTTTCTTTTTGCTTTGAGTGATATTTTATTTTCCTTAAATTGCATTTTTGATTTGCACACTTAATTGTTAGACTTCACTGTCATCTACATGATTAAGAGCTCTATAACTTCTTTATTCTTGCATGTTTGACTATTGGAAGCCATGAAACAGTTGCATCTTATAGTTGAAAGACTAAATGGAAATTGCAAGACCAAAATGCTCTTATTGCTAAAATGAATTATTTTTAGATTGTGATTATAAATACTATCACTAAAAAAAAGTCTTTAGAATTTTAGAACGGAAGTTCAATTTACATACAGTCACCATTTATTTGCAGATGATACTATAGAGGCTTACAGTATTTGGTTCGTGAAAGATAATCTCGTCTCCTTCAGCCCACATGCCTCCACTGTTTACTTTTCTAACCTTTGCAAAGAGATACCAACTCTTTCTGGGTTTAGGCCTACTCCACACCAGATTTTTTGAGATGGCCTTTATTACTTCAAATGCTCTATAAATTGAGCATCCCTAATCTGAAAATCTGAAATGTAAGATGCTCAAAAGTCTGAAACTTTGTCAGTATGATGCAAGTAGAGAATTCGGTGCTTTACCTCACTGAAAATTCAGGGACACTAAAAGTATTGTATAAAATTATCTTCAGATGATGTATGTAAGGTGTATATGAAAAATACAAATGAATTTAGTGTTGGTCCCATCCCCAAGCTATTTCATGTACATACAAATATCCCAAAATACAAAGTCTGAAACACATCTAGTTCCAGACATTTCAGATAAGGAATACTCAAGCCTGCCCAGTACAAAAAACCTTGAAAATCATGGTCATAATGGACCCTCTCGAAAACTTCTAGAATATCTATAAAATTAGGGTTCTGAACTACAGTATAACATAACTCATTTGTTTGCGCTTTTTTCCTCACTTAATATCTGTTAGACTCTGTATTGATGAATAAAATACCAGCAATCGAATGAAAAGTGCAGTTTCTCTTCACTCAAATAAAAGGCAGCTGGGTTAGGTATCCATCCCTTCCTACATAGCTCACTTCCAGTGCCATTTAAACAGACTTAACAGTGAATTGGATGGAGTCAGGTTAACCTGGCAATCAGTAGTGTGCCTATAGTGATAAAGAAGTAAAGCAAGCACAGAACTTGGAATGTCTACCTTGTTTCCTTACAGTTTTTATGAGTAGATGACTAGCCACAAAAGAGCTAGTAGGTACATAACTTTGTTTTATAAAATGATATATGGAATAACTTAGATTTTTATACATACAATTATACACTTACTTGACCAGTTAACAGTAAATAGCAAGCAATTGTCAAACACTCATAATTAAGCTATTGTTACAGTTCTAAATCAGTTTTTCTTCTCATTTCATAAACTCAGTAACCATTTTTTGCTAACAGATTTCCTTCTCCACACTTCTACACACTCCTTCCAGCACAGTTGTAAAGAACAAAGCTCCTTTAAAAGAGTTGCCAAAGGAGCCAAGTGTGGCGATGCCTGTAATCGCAGCACTGAGGAGGAGGCTGAGGCAGGAGATTCACCATAAGTTTGAGGTCAACTTGGACTACATAGCAATACTCTGTCTTAAGAAACCCCAAAAGGGCGGGGTGGGGAGAGTTGCCCAAAGAGAGAACTTAATTAGTAATGTTATTTTCTTTCTTTTAGGAATAGTGAGAGTATAAACGCACATATGTAAATTACCAGTGACAAATTTGCATAATTTTAAAAAACAATTTGGTAATCATGTAAGCTTCTTTTAAAATGCTCATGTCCACTTTTCCTTTTGAGGGCTTCTTTCCTAAGAAGGAAATATTACGGCAATAGACCATTCATTCATACTGAAAGTAAGATTCTTACAAAATAGCAAACATTTGAAATACCTAAAAGTAAAAGTATGGTATGAATAATTACTGACCAGATACATTTATTGACTTCATATTATGGTAGTATTGAAATCATTTTGCTTAAATCCCAGCACTCGGGAGACTGAGGTAGGCAGAGCTTTGTGAGTTCAAGGCCAGTTGTGGCTACGTTGTGAGCACAAGGCCAGCCTAAACTGCATAGTGTGTCGTTGTCTCCAAAAACTAGGGCTGGGAGTTTGGCTCAGTGGCTTAAGTGCCTGCCTGGCAGGCGCGAGGTTGTGAGTTCAATCCCCGGTGCCCAAAAAACCCAAATCATTTCGGAAAAATAAAATTTATATAGAAATTCTTTTCCATTTCCAGTGTTTAAACCCAAGACCTCTCATATAGTAGGCAAACGTTCTATCACTGAGCCACTTCCTATCTCATTTATTTTTAAGGCAAAATTGTGTATAAGTGCTGGGTCTTATTCCTCAGTGCCCGAGATCCCCTGTAGCAGTGATGGGAACCTTTTAGAGATTTCAATGATACGAAAAGCCCCCTGCAGCCCATGTGCCACAGATTCACCACCACTGCTTTATAACGTTTTCCCCTGACGGCTTCAGCTTTTCTAAAATCTAAATCTGGAGACCAACGTTGGAAGTAGATTTGGGAATAAGACAGTATCTGATGATGTGAATAGGAATAAAGTTTTCTGTACTTTTCTGACATGAAGCTTAAATAGGACCTTGAGTAAATCAGTCTTCTACCCCACCCTTCGTTTTCTTACTCCTATTTTCTCTGTTTGCAAAGTAAAGTTGGCAGGTTTTAGGGAGCTGACCCCCTTTTGAGAGCATGATCCCTATTACCCCAAAAGAAAGTACTCCATGTGCATATGTATCACGTATTCACACCCCTGCCACTGTTTGTCTCAATCACAAATTACTACCTACTGAACTTAATGGTTTTCAGCCTTATTCCTCTCTAGAACCTCTTAAATCTTAATTACTCTAGTTACAGAAGTGGTGTTCATTTCAGATTTCCTTTTTTACTCCTGAAAAGAATGATTGCTATTTTAGGCAGTCATACTGGGTTTCAGCAGTTCACAAATTTAGATGATCCTTTTTGCCTCCTTTGTAAATCAAAATTGTTCCTGAAAAAATATTTCCTGAAAAAGTATTTACAGGTAAATGAGAATTTTCTTCTGGTACAAACTTGGTTCAAGTTTTAGGTAGTTTTTCTAGGAAGGTTTAAGTTGTATGCTTTTCTGGAGTCACAGACTTCCAGATATTCCAAAATATTTTACAGTAGAATTGCATTCTAGCTTAACAATTATTTACTGAGGTGACTTGATAGTTTGTCAGAATTAAACTGTTACTCAACTTCAACCATTTCCTTAGGCAGTGGAGTCTATTAGATACATGCATAAACTGTAGGCACACAAGTTTAAACTGTTGAGTGTAGTAATTGCCATACCAACAGAAATCATTGGATCAACATAGGAAAGACTTAATCCACTGGTTAGGCAAGGTGATTACACCTTCATTCTGACAGGAGAAAAGAACATAGGGATGAAGAGGGAAGGCTCAGAGATGTGGCAGAGAATAGCATATTCAAGATGTTACATGTGATTTGCCATCACTTAAATTTAATGTACAGTGGGAACAACCCTGGGTATGTGGAATTGAGAGATGTGTAGAACCAGAATACAGGAATAACTGGTCCTTTCCTTAGGAATTTAGCCTTAACTGTGAAGATCAAAAAGATCATTAAAAGTATTGAAGGAAGAAGTGATACACTGTATGATCAGTTTTAGTGTTCTGCATACTATGTTAGCAGCAGTATGGTACAGTGTACTGTACTGGAAATGAGGAAAAGAGACCTGTTGTAATAAGTCTAAGTAGAGGATGGTGAGGACTGAACTCAGTTTATGTCAGAAAATAACAGGTGATGGGATAGTCTAAGGAAATGTAAAGAGGATAGAATTTGAGGGTAGAATGATAGGATTTGGCAAGTGGTCAAATGCCAGGAACCATCAGAGATAAGTTAGTGTGACTGTGACTTCCAGGTATAATGAAATGAGGTCAGGTTTGTTTTGTTTTTTTGAAGTCCGAAATTTTGAAACAAGATAGTTTTAGTGGAATGAGGGAGGAAAAAGTAGATTTGAGCATAATGATTTTTAAGCTAACAGGCAGTGCTATGACTGGAAATAAAACATAGTCGAACTGTATTTCTTTAAAATGTAAATGTGGAGGTTCTCTAGGGTGAACATTAATGAGAAGTGGCAAAACAATGCTAATGGCTACTTCAGGGTTGTTTTGCTGCTCTTTGAGCACATTTTGAGTACATCTGCAATAACTTGAGATGTATGGAGAACCAGGGATAGCTTTTCTTCAGGTCTGACAGAACAAATTCAAGACATGTATAGCATTCCAACCTGAAATGGGCAGTTTTACTAGCAACTCCTAGGATATTCTTGGGCATATTACTCTGGGCTTAGCCTGTGTAAGCGATTTGAAGAGTATAAATTTAACTTTTTTTAACTTTTAAACTATACTTATGATACAGTATATAAAAAGCATGGATTTTATATAGTTTATGTCATACATGAGCATCATACTTTAAAAACCCTAATGCCAAACATGGCTATTAAGATGCCAGAATGTTTCCTGTATGTGTGCAGCACTTTCTAAGACCCTTAGTGAAAAACAGAACAGTGATGTACTCTTTGCCTTTCTCTTAGGAAGCAGGAGCTCACTCTCTACCTTAACATTATCCTTGACCATAGTTTGACTTTTCAAGAGGAAGGAGTAAGGTATCTTTGAATCCTTTGTTGAATCCTTACTTAGTGACTGGAATTTCCCTTCTGTTAATTCAGATTAAAGCATAATAAAATATGTGTTGGCTCTTAAGTGTTTTCTATCTCAAAATGTTTACAGATCTCTAAACCACTTTGTTGTTTGACATTTTTAAATCCTATTTGTGATTTAATGAACTTGTTGAGGGAGTGATATGCAATTAAAAACAAGGAACTCCATGGACTTCATTGTTGTATCTTAAACCATTTCTCCCCATCACCTCCAGTCCTTAGTTTTACCTTTCCAGTTGTAGTTTGTTTGTTTGTTTTTGTACCGGGAATTGAACTCATGACCTTGTGCTTGCCAGGCAGGTGTTGTGCCACTGAATTACATATATCCCTGGCCCTAGTTGTAGGTTTCTGGTAGGGACAGTTTAATGGTATGCATAGCCTGCCCACCCCATTGGTATTTTTCTTAGCCATCTTTGCAAGCTCAGATTAAGCTGAAACCTGTAAATGTGTTTAATAGCCATCTTGCATGTGAGCAAAATCAGGATGTTAAAATCAACATCTTAAAAGCAACAGCTTTTCATTTCTCCCTCTCCACTGTGGGTAGTTTCAGATAAGAAATGGTTAAGTGTTTGTCTTGGTTACTTTTTGCTCGTTGCCGAGACAAAATACCTGATGCCCAAAGTTAGGGAAGGAAAGGTTTATTCTTACAGTTTCTCAGGAGTTTCAGTCCATAAAGTGGGCTCCAAGGCAGCATGGGATGACGGGGCTACAGTTCATGGCGGCTGCAAGCTGCAAGCCGCAATCCGCGCTGGCGAGAGAGAGGGCGGAAGCCAGGAAGCAAGCAAGAGGAAGACCCGCCTTCCCTTATACTGTATCTCAGCTCCACCCCTGGGCGGGTGTAGCAGTCACATCATTAATCCTGGCGCCATTAATCCTGGCGCTAGACAACAAACTGATCACAAGTGTCAGACTCACCCCCATCAAAAGTATGAGGACTTGGGGGTACATAGCATATCCTATACAGTGTTCTAAAGAAGGAAGAAGAAAAATCAATTTAGTATATTTTGACTATCAGTGAACCAATAAAATAATTCCTAGCCACATGTTATTTGTGAGCCCCAAGTACTTTATCATAGACGGTCCTAAGTGCCACAAGCTGTCTATGAGTGGGAGCACAACCCACAAAAAGATACTTCCTAAACACTGCAAAATTAGGGTGAAACAGGCTGCGCAACAGAATTGTTATGTAGATTATATCAGTTTACCCAAGAATCAAGATCATGCTCATTTACTTAGTATAAAAATTCCTAACATTCTGTATGACACTTGCAATTTGAATTGTTTTAAAATGTGTTACCAGCAATTACTACGAGAAAGAGAATACCACCCTTGGGTCTTTCAGTTCATTAAAATTTTACTTTTGAATTTGAACTAGATTTTCATAGAAAACAAGGCCAACATACAGAGATTTTTACTATGTGAATGTTGTGGCTTTAATTATTTCAAGTTAAACGATTACTGGTGAGGATCTAAAAATTGGATTTTCATTTGCAAGTTCTTCATTTACTAAAGTTTTCATTTAAGTGAATTACTACTGGGTGGGGAAGAATTAGTTTCATTTTAAACTACTCAACTCATACATTCAAATGAGATTAAATTGTTAGAATATCTTTTTTGAAATTTTTCTCATAATTGCCTTTTGTTTCCTAACGTGAAAAAGCTGCAAAATACTGAAGGTGACCATTTGTATACAGAAATTTAAATATATGACAGAATATTAAATGTCACTTTATCTTGGCCCCAATTATCTCAAGTGAAGCAGTTGAATCACATGATTTCCAAAGGCCTTTTCAACTTAAGTGTGATGTTTTTTTGTTGAGGAAAGTTATCTATTACTGGAATTTTAAAGCTATGTAATCCAGTAGATGGTAGAAACTTTAAACAGAAGAGTAAGAAGAAAGAAAAAAATATAAAGGCTAACATGTTTAGATTTTTTTATTCTTTGTTTAAGAACACATTTGGCCTCCACACTAGGATTTTACATGATGGAAAGTGATTTTGAAAGGTTGTAGAGATTTTTTTTTTAATTTGTGTGATTTATCATGTTTCCCCTAGGAAAATAAATTCTCATATCTTTTCTTTTGCTTTTAGGATTTTCTCATTCAGCATTTACCTTTGGTATAGAAAGCCATATAAGTCAGTCTAATATAAATGGTGCACTTGTTCCACCTGCTGCATTGATCTCTATCATCCAGAAAGGTCTACAGTATGTAGAGGCAGAAGTTAGTATAAATGAGGTAAGGCTGACTTGTTTTCAATATTAATCTCTACTCTTACGTATGTTGTTAAATTAGTTGTCTTGTTTATTTGCTTATTTTGTATCTGCCTTTAGCTTCACCAGATTAAAAATTAAGAGTATTACTCAGGTCACACAGTCAAGGCATGATGGCTTATAATTCCAGGCACCATTATCTGTAGTTTTTGTCCCTTACAATGTTTTTGTAAGTAAACACTGGAAAGTAATTTTCATTAACACAACAGCATTGTGAGGCCAAATTGATGCTGGAATATTGGAAACTCAACATTATTTGAATATACCCTAACTTGGAAGCCAATTTACATTTGAACCTATCTCTTAACACTATTGCCTGTCTGATATCCAAATGTAAATAGTTTATTTCAGGTGTTAGAACACTGTGGTGCATGAGGGAAATCCTACCTGCTCCCTCAATTGATTGGAACACAACCACACTCATTTATTTACATATTGTCTATGGCCACTTATGGCAGAATTTAGTATTTGTAACACAGGTCTTCTGGCCTGGGGAAATTAATATATGACTTTTCACAGAAGTAGTTTGCAAATTTCTGGTCTAACTTAAATTTTTCATCGATGGCCAGGATTCAGAACATATAGAACTTTCTCTTTTATTTTCGTTTGAAAGATTAACATCTTTGCCTCTGGCAAGAATTTTAACTGAAACACTTGTGGTGCCTGTGTCTATATTACTGTAAGTATATAGTCTGCTAAAGTAGATTTTACTTTTTGATTTCCTCATTTCTGTGACTGAAAAACCCCTAATACTAAAGTAATTATGTCGTCCTAGTCTTACTTTGTCTTTCAAAGTATGCTTTTGTAGGTTCTGCCACTGGCTAGAGTGTTCTCATTTTGGTGAAAAACATGTTGTCTAAATTTAATGTGATAGTCAAAATGTATCTCCGTGGTTTTACTTACAAGTTAAAATATTTTTTTCTGTTTCTTAAATATCCTACTTGCTAATTAAGAAAGATGTGTTGTAGTTTCATACCTCAGCATACTCTATTAGGACCCTGTAGATTATCAACAGTGTAAGTTCACCAGTTTAAGCAAACCAACATGTACATATACATGTTCTTGGCTAATTTGAATTGTTTCTATTTCTGGCTTGTTCTATGCTTATAACTTCTTATGCTCACTGGAGGATTTTTTTTTTTAATTAATAATGAGCTTCATAATGTCAATAAATGGAGGCTTGGAAAATTTAGCAATTTCACAACATTAAAGAGCAGTAGCCTGTGTTGTGACGGTATTTCTCAAACATTACTGTCAGTAAGACTTATACAGACATCTTGAGAACACTAGTTCCTGAGCCACCCTTCAGATATTTGATTCAGTAGGTTTGAACCCTTCACACCTGTGCTAGAGATGAAATGCAGGGGCGGATGCTAGGCAAGTGGTATACCACTGAGCTGCATCCCAGTCCCTTAGTCTACATTATAATTCACCAGGTGGTGGCCTTGCTGCTGGTCCTGGCTTCATACTTTGAATGGCACTGAGTTAAGAGATCCCAGCTGCAACAGTCTAGCTGTGTATCAAACCTTTAAACCTTATTTAATAATGTCATTTCAACATTAGTAAAACAGGATGATTGTAATAGCATGATAATTGAAGTCTTTCTGCTTTAATATTTTAATCAAATCTCTAGAAAATTTTGAGTCCAGCAAAATTTTTGTAAAAGTTTTGGTATGTTAAAGAAATACAGCAACTCCTTGGTATCCTTGAAGATTGTTTCCATGTCCCCCACAGAAACCATTATGTGCTAATGCTTATTTATTTGAAATGACATGTTTTACACACATTCTTCCATGCACTTGAAATTATCTCTAAATTACTTATAATACCTAGTGTGATATAAATGTTATGCAAGTAATTGTTCTATATTATTTGTGAAATTAATAACAAAGTCTGTACAGTACTGATGGATTTTTTTCCCCTCCAAATATTTTTAATCTAGTTACTTGAATTTATAGGTTCAAACCCATGGACACAGAGAGCTGACTGTTTATAATGCAGGGACAGACCTCTTTTCCTATGACTTGACCTATTTCTCTTGGGCTGTGGTTTTTGCCTAACAAAATTTCATAATTAATACACTTTTTATCATGTGAGTCTATGTTTTATCCTCTTTTGTTTTTAACAGTGACCTCATATTTCAGCTGTATGTGTGCAACATTCAACCACATGAACTTAGTGAAGGGGAAAGTTTAAATAGCCATTTATAGTTAAATAGTCTGTTGAAGTTTCCTCCATTTTCTCTCCTCTTTTATGAATTCAGAAAATTATCTAAAAACGTCTTTTTTAAAATAAAGATTTTCATTTCTGCTGTTGACTGAATACAAGTAACGCTAAATGCTGCCTTTGATTTTTCTTCTCATGATTTTCCAAATCCAGGATGGTACCTTGTTTGATGGTCGACCCATAGAATCTTTGTCACTGATAGATGCCGTAATGCCTGATGTAGTACAAACAAGACAACAAGCTTATAGAGATAAGCTTGCACAGCAACAGGCGGCAGCTGCTGCAGCTGCTGCAGCTGCAACCAACCAACAAGGATCTGCAAAAAATGGAGAAAATACAGCAAATGGGGAGGAGAATGGAGCACATACCATAGCAAGTGAGCTCAGCATTTTTAAAAGCTCTTTTTTTAGGAGAATTATTTTCTTTTGTTGGAACATCCTATCTTCTAAGCTGAAATAACTTCATTTGTTTCATTTGCACTAATTTGTTTCCTAACTTGTATGGTTCCAGATTTTTATTCCTAAAACTGCAAAAAGCTAGATTTAATTTATTAACTATTCCATTTTAAAAATACTTAGTCCTTTTCTGTTAAATGAATTTTTGCATCTGTGCTTTATTTCTAAATAAAATTCATAACACTTATTATTAGCTAATACAGTAAAGCTCTGATGTTGAGATGTAAGGTTGACTGTAATGTAATATGAATGATATCAGCAGCCCCTACTGGCAGAAGCTCAGAATAGTATTGCAGCACATCAAATTTAATTCAAACCATTTTATCACTTTATCCATGTGTAGGTCTAACCTTTTGAAGCCCTTCTCTTCCCTCCCCTTACCCCTCCATCTTTTTGATGTGTACTTTTAAAGATAATGCAATCATACTTTTCAGTTTAGAATTTTTTTCCTATGTGATACTGTGTAGTCTTGTTCATGTTATCCTGTTAGTGGTTTTTTAAAGTTACATTATGTATTATAAAGGAAAATTATTTGCTAAGACCCCTGCCCTTGTTGTAGTATTACCTAACTGGAGTTTCCCACTTGTTTTTCATAATGTAGATAATCATACTGATATGATGGAAGTAGATGGGGATGTTGAAATCCCTCCTAATAAAGCAGTTGTGTTACGGGGCCATGAATCTGAAGTTTTTATCTGTGCCTGGAACCCTGTTAGTGATCTCTTGGCATCGGGGTATGTTTCTCAAAATGATCCTAATGTGGCTTTTTAAAATAGTTTACTGAACTGTTACACATTCTATAAATGCATTATTTTTATTTCTCTGGAATTTGTGTGGTTTGCTTGTGGTCATGTTGCCTCAGTAGATCTTTATTCCTTCATGAAATAATTTTAGAACTTTAAATCTATACCTACAGAATGTTTGAGTCCCAAAATGCAAAATGAAGGGAAATTTTGGAAATGGAGATCCCTAGTAGTCTATTTTCTGTTTACCTTTTTAGTGATGATATAAATGTGTTGCTTTGATTTTTGAGATACTTGAGAATGTGATAAGGATTCAAAATGTATTACATACTTCTTAGGTCAGGAGACTCAACAGCAAGAATATGGAATCTTAGTGAAAATAGCACGAGTGGTTCCACACAGTTAGTACTTAGACATTGCATACGAGAAGGAGGACAAGATGTTCCAAGCAACAAAGATGTAACATCCCTAGATTGGAATGTGAGTATCATTCTTCTGTCCACTAACTAGTATCTGTGGTTCCTTGGAGCTTCATTTGATGGTGGGACTTTTCTATTCCGATTTTCTTAGATTTCACTATTAACAAACTGCCAAGAGTCTGCATCTCCAAATGTGATGTTAAAAACCAAGGCTGATCCTAGAGTAGTCACACCTAGTGTTTCAGTTTCCAGCTTTTTTAGGTTATCCAGCAGTATAATCTTCGTATAATTATTAACCATTCTGTATTTCATTTTCCTTATTTGTAAAATGGAAATATGGAAACAATACCTATGTAAATGAGGTAATAGGTGGAAAATGTCAGCATAATAATAGGTAACATACTAAATCCTTAGCAGTTCTTTGTTGGGGGTAAATGAAATACATGTAGTAAAAGTTTTTAATTTTACTGGTCACGTCACGAATCGCCAAAACTTCGTTGCCAACTGCTCTTTGGCGGCGGGGGAGCTTTTTGAGACAGAGTCTCATTATGCTGTTCAGGCTGGCCTTGAGCCCATTTTGTAGCCCAGGCTGGTCTCAAACTCAGAATGAACTTCTTGCCTCAGCCTCCCAAGTGGTGGGATTACAGGCATGCGCCACCAATTCCCAACCTTGCCAACTGCTCTTTAGAGATCATTAATTAGCTTGCATCCAAGATTTATTGTAGCAATAAGAATCTTAGAATTCTGCCTTATCAAAAATTTGATATTATTGTTATGTCTTGACCATTTTAATTTCAAATACACCTCATACTTGTACAACTCCTCCCTGTCCCCACTCCCCCGTGCCAAAAACCTCTTAGACTGTTTTCATCATTGCAAAGAATATTGGGGGTCATGTGTCTTTGCCTCAGCAAATGAACGTGCTGTCCTCCTCTGGCCAACAATTTTTTTGTTCCATAGGATATTCAAATCAAAATCTTACTCTGAGGAATGAAATCGTTCTTTTAAATGATTATTCTAGATCAGGTTCTCAGTTTGTTTGAGATCCTTCCAGAATTTATGACTGAATCTTTGTAATACTTCCAAAATTTCCAGTAATGCATTTATCCTTCTTGTCGAAGTATATACTGACAATTATGAAAATGCAGAGGTATTGAGTGCCTTATGTTATTTTGGTTGTAAGATTAGGACTAAGAATTAGCTTCTTATTGTGGGCACTTGTTGGTTCTTAGGTCAAAAGACCTTAAGAGTTTTTTTATGCTAATTGTCTCAGTGACTATATTTAATGAAATTTATAGTTTACATTACAAATGATAGTTAATTAAAGAACATTGGTTTGTTGAGCTTGGTGATTTGGAATTGCAAATTATAGTTTTGAACAGTGGGGTTTTCAGAAATGTATTATTCATTTTGAACTTGAATGTTTCACTAAAAGGGGAAAGCATTATCCTTAATTAATGGTTCTTTTTTTATGATTGAGGTAAAGCCCCATGAGATAGCTCCTTCTTAAAGTATTCTTTCTTGGTTGAGTGGCTCATGAATGAAAACATTTGGAAACCTATAGTTTAAAGGAAACTTGACATTGCATAGAGTCTGAAAATAAGAACTTGATTTTGGTTTCAACAGACTCCATCTTCCATCTTCCGTAGAATCCTAAGGGATTTTCTGGATCCCAAGCAGGGCTTTGTCTGTGGTCACTTGCCTATGTAGCTGAATGGCTTGAGAGGTCTGAAGTAGTTTGAATGCCCTTATCAGAAGCATCAAGAAGGTGCAAAGTGAAGCAGGATTTACCCATCCCAGCAACAGTCTGTTTAAGATGTTACTCTTAACAGATGTAACATATTTATTAACAGCGAGGCACAGGAAAGAAATAGTAAGTTTAGACAAATTTATATGACGTTTTCCTCGTGGCAAAATAGTCTTATGTGGTTATATGAACTTCACTAAATATAGTCTGCCTGTCCTGTTTTTGGCTCTTCCTTTTGTTGTTGCTTTTATTGGTAAATATGTCATAGTTGGGAAGTCCTTGGTGTTAAGAGTCTGCTTATCTGAAACAGTATTGGTTGAAATATACATACTTTTTTTAGACAGTAAAGGGTTTAGAAGAAGAGCCTTTATAACAAGATCCAGTTATACCTAAACATTTTAAGAGGATTTTGCTTTTTCTTGTATTAAGTGATTTTAAAATTATAATTTTAGTACCCTTCCCAATCCACTACCTATGTACATCATTACTCAAGTGTATCTCTGAGGACACAAAGGCTTCTGGACACGGAGGAGAGTTTTATTGTTGATCATGCCCCAGAGCACTTACTATCATTGTTGAGATTTGGATAAGAGGCTCCCCAAAACACCACCTTTTCAGCAGTGAAATGTAGGTCTTTCTTAGCATTTACAGGTAAAAGGGGTAGGTTTTGAAGTGGAGAAAATGTAGGGTCTACTGTGCTTTGGGATTTAAACATGAAGTATTTAAATAATTAAATGAGCTTTCTGTGTATTATAATGAAAGAAATGTATTTCTCAACAGAGTGAAGGTACACTTCTAGCAACTGGTTCATATGATGGATTTGCCAGAATATGGACTAAGGATGGTAAATGAAGCATTTTCCTTTTTACTTTGTGGGTGATCTGAGTTTTAAAGTTTGAAGTAATTTCTAAGTCTTTCTTTTTGAATTTTAGGTAATCTTGCTAGCACCTTAGGGCAGCATAAAGGCCCTATATTTGCATTAAAATGGAATAAGAAAGGAAATTTCATCCTAAGTGCTGGAGTAGATAAGGTAAATGGACATTAAACTAAGTTCTGTAAAGGTTAATGTATTACAGAGTGTAATTGAAAGTGAAATTTTTTTCTTTCCTAGTAGTCACGTAAACAGAACATTAACATTTGGGAATTTCACATATGAATTTATGACAATAATAGAATGCTTTCTAGCTTTTCTGTCTGCTCATTTCTGAATTTGCTTACTTGATTTTTTATCTTTGTGAACTGTGATGAAATGACATATGTCCTGCATTTTTTGGTTCCCTACTTTTCTTAAGAGTGAATCAGGCTCTGGAGTGACTCTGGGAAATCTTTGAACCAGTTTGTTAGTAGAACCCATAGTGCTTAATTGAAACTAAGAAATGAAGGACCATACTAACTTAACACCTAACTAGGCTGGTGAATATGGTAAAAATACTGTTTTATTCTCTGTACAACAGCCTCCCAAAATAATTAAGGGTATATGATTTTTTTAATGTAGGGAAAATTATGCTAATAATTGACTATATGTGCTATGAGGGAAATCGAGAGAAAACTGGTTCAAACTTTATATTCATTAAGTACAAAAAGTAAGAAAAATGAAGGTTGGGAAGGGTAGAAAAAAGCCATGTTAATAGTCACTGCCATGAACAATCAGTTGGAAGTATTGTCAAGCTGCCTGTTTTTGGTAAATGTGAGCTTTAGTCAGTATTAAGAACTAGCTTGATTCCAGAGTTAAACAAACATTTGTCTGCTTACAACAAAACAGCGGCCGAATCTTACATTAAATACACAAGTTCAGTAAAGTTTGTGAAACAATCTAATATAAACACTATGTTGACAGCTAATTATTGTTACTTAAAGTAAAATAACTGAAAAATCATTAGGGAAAAATAGTGTCATAGTTTCTTCCCAAAATGGAGTATAACCTTGTATAATGTGGGATAAAATAAATGTTTAAAGTTCTGTCTATTCTGACATTACATACTGCTTTAATGAATTTAGACATCCAGTTTATGATAAACTCCATTTTTACTTTACAGCAACTTACTTTTCTTTTCCTTTTAATTTCAGACTACAATTATTTGGGATGCACATACTGGTGAAGCCAAGCAACAGTTTCCTTTTCATTCAGGTAAATCTTTACAGTTTACACAAAACTGGAGCTTTTCTCTGTTTTTCTAATTAAACCTGTAGAAGCATACATAATTCACGTAAAATCTTGAAATACCAAATCTCGTTCTTGTTAGTATTGCCTTCAGGATTTGATATTCCATGACATTCACATTGTTAGAATTATTAGATGTTTTCTTGATGTGTACGATACAGAAAGCATTTGCAGTCTGGCACAGTTAAAACATGATGATCTTAAAGATGGTGTTATTTAATGGAAAGAACACAGATGTTCGAATTAGATCTCGTATCAACAATTCCATTTTACTTAAGCTTGAAGACTGAACAAGTCACTTAACCTTTCTGAGCTCATTGTCTTTTATCTGTAATCAAGGTATAAACCTATTTGTTGGGGGCAGTAAATGTAAATGGCATATATGAAAAAATTGTATGAACCCCTATAAATTCAGATGTTGTCATTTTCTCATTTTAGATGGGTATATTATATCATTTCTCCTATGTACATGACATAGAAAGCAGCCTTTTCTGGCATTATTGGACTTTTGTATGTCAGATGAATTTCTCTTTTAAAAAATACCAGTACCCCTTCCTGCATGGTGCACAACCATGTACCAGTGCATGGTACTTGAAGAGGCCACCAAGTTAGTACCCTCACACCTTTTCAGCCTAATCTTTGTGCCTGTTGTGAGTTTCATGACTGCAGTCACCAAATGCTGGTAACTGTAACAGGATGCTTCCAAGTAGGAGATTTTTTTTTTTTTTTTAAGTCAGTATCTCATTAAGCTGCTCAGGCAGGGTGAGAATTTGTGATCTTCCTGCCTCCTCAGCTTTCTAGTGTGCTGAGGCAATAGGTGTGCACCTGTAAAACTAGAACAGTTTTAGTACTATCAGATTAAGTTGCTACTTTCAGGGTAATGTTGTGTCAGAAAGAGTTTTGATTTGAAAGCTAAGTAACCCTGGTTATTGCAGATCCTTGATAAACCTGGTTATTGCAAATTCTTGGTAACATTGTTTTACAAAGAGACTGGCACAACATCACCTTAAAATAATACAGACTTGCCACATCAGAAATTTTTGGTTTTCCAGCTTTTGTCGTTTAGTGTTGCTAAACAAGCCAAATAATTTCGAAAGTGATTATAATGTAGTATAACTTAAGTTTGCAAACAGTTTATTCTAGCCGTTGATTATA
This sequence comes from Dasyprocta punctata, assembly GCA_004363535.1. Lineage (NCBI taxonomy): Eukaryota > Metazoa > Chordata > Mammalia > Rodentia > Dasyproctidae > Dasyprocta > Dasyprocta punctata. Next base: position 27,836 of record RJWM01010292.1, read on the forward strand.
ACATACCACGATAATAAGCATTTATTCACCTGGATACAGGTTTTGCATATCTGTTTTATTTCCCCTTTCCCTTCTCTTGCGGTCCACCACCAGATAGAACTTACTTAGCTCTCTGACTATTCCTCTTACAGGTTTCTCTTATATCCTAGTGGTGATACAAAGTTGCAAAAAGTGCTGTATATGTGTGATCACCTTACTAGCTGTTATGTAATGAATATCAGTATATTAGAGATGGTCCTTGTTGCGTCCTGACTAGAACCTGATGGAACTTACATGTACACCATTGAAACTCCCACCACACTCAAGAAATACATCTTCAAAAGTTCCCACCTGTCCCTTTGCAATATCATACTCTCCTTCCCTGGCAGCCACTGATAATCTTTTTGTATCCAGTGATTAGTTTAGATTGTACAAGTGGAATCACACTGTGCATACTTGTAAGTGGTCTCTGGCTGCTTTCACTTCGCATGATTTTGAAATCTCTCTTGGTGTAACAGATAGGAATGCTGTATTTTTTTTTTATTACTGATAACAGTCTTTTATGGGCCTGTATCACAGTTTATTTACTTACTCAGCTATTGAAATAAATTTGTGTTGCTTCCAGTTTGGGACAATTACAGATAAAATTGTTGTAAACAGTCATGTCCATAGTCCTTACCCAGGCATGTATTTTCATTTCTTCTGTGCAAATTACTGCTAGTAGAATAACTGTATCATTTGGTAGACATGTAATTTACTAAGAAACTGCCAAATTGTTTTCACCGTGGATTACTTTGTCACCAGCAGAGGATTTTCCAGTCCTTCTGTATTCTTTCCAGCGTTTGGTATATGTTCATTCTTGTTCATTGTAGGCCTCTGTGGTAATCTGATTTGAATTTGCATTTTCTACTGACTCATGATAATATCTTTTCATATGCTTATATGCCATGTGTATATCTCCTTTGTTGAAGTACCTGCTTAAAACCTGTTATTTAATTGGATTATTTTCCTACTGGTGAATGTTTATATGTCGTATATCCTGGATACAGGTTCTTTATCAGGTATATACCTTGGAAATATTTTCCTCTAGTCTATGGCTGATCTTTACTTTCTTTTCTTTGTGACCATCAAGACCTGAAGTTCTTAATTTTGATAATTTTCATAATTTATTTTCTGTTTTGTGTATCCTGCTTTGAGCATGAATCTAACTTGCTCTTTTTCTATTTTCTTGACGTGAACACTATATATTCATTGTTTTTTGAGTCCTTCCTAATGTGGTATTTAGGGCTGTAAATTTATCTTTAATTACTGTTTAATGCTATTTTGGTATTTATATGTTTTCATTTGATTAAATTAAGACTTGATTTTTAAAATTATTTTTCTTTGGCTTCATGGTTTATTTAGAAGAGCCTTACATGGTTTCTGAGTATCTGGGAGAGTTTTCCTAAGGTCTTTTGGATAGTGATTTCTAATTTAACCCCTTTCTTTCTATAACTATCATTTAGACCACTGTGCTTCATAATATTCAAATCTTTTATAGCCTTACTGATTTTTTGGTCTATTCATTCCATCAATTTTTATACAACAGACACTGAAATCTTCAGTATTGGGTATTTCTTTATGTATTTATGTATTTATGTATTTATTTTTGGCTTGCCAGGGAGGTGCTATGCAGCGGAACTACATCCCCCGCCCCGCCCTGCCCCAAGTCTTGGAAACACAGTAATTTGTTTCCTTTGAAACTGTCAGGTTTTGCTTCATATACTACTTTGAAGCAGTGCTGTTAGATACATGACCACTTAGGAGTATTTTGTCCTCATTTTGCATTGATTCTTATTATCATACTAATAACTTTTTTCCTCCTGTTAATAGTCTCTGCTTTGAAATCGACTTTATCAGATACTAATATATAGCCATTCTAGCCTTTTGATTAGAATTTATATTTTTCTGTCATTTTACTTTCAATCTGTTGATATCTTTACATGTAAAGTCTATTTTACATACACAGCATAGAATTGAGTTTTACTTTTCTATTTAGTCTCACTTGTTCCATTGTAATATTTAGACTTACATTTAATATGATTAGTGACAAGGATGCTTTAAATTTCATGTATTTCTGTTTATTCTGTTCTTTTTTCCATTTTTGCTTCTATTTGAACTAATTAAATTTTATGTTTTCACTTTTTTCTCCTTTGGACTATTAACCTCAACTGTTTTATTTTAGCAGTTACATTAGCATTTATGATATATACTTTAAACTTAATTACCATCTATCTTGAAGTAATATTTAAAATGGAATACATAATAGAATAATCTTGTTTAATACTTAAGGTTACCATTTCTAACATTCTTTATTGCTTTATGTAGGTCAGTATTTCTATTTCAATGTTCATTTTCTTCTGCCTCAAATACATTTCTTATAGTGCAAAAGTGTTGAGTTCTTTCAGCCTTTATAGATCTGGAAATGTCTTCATTTCACCTTTATATTTAAGAGACAGTCTTGCTGGTTATAGAATTTTGGTTAACAGGTTTTTTCTTTTCAGGGCATTAAATACATTGCTCTACTCTTCTCATTTGCATTACTCTCAGTTTGAAATCTGTTGCTATTGCTATGCTACTCGGTAAATAAGTCATCTTTTTTTCCCCTCTGCTTTTAAGATTTTCTTCTTAAAACTGATTTGGAACAATTTGAGTATGTTGTTCCTTGGTAGATTTCTTGTTGCTTATCATTAAAATTTCATGAGGTTGAGTATATTGGCTCATCATTTTCTTCAAATTTGAAAAAACTTTCAGCATTTTAAAATATTTTTTCCATCCCTCCTCCAACACATACTTTTTTAACCTACAATTTACTTGGATCACAAAAGTATTAAGCTGTTTCACATTGCCCTGCAACCTACTGAAATTCTATCTGTCCCCTGTCTCCCAATCCCCAGTCTTTTGTTTTTGCCTTTTTATTTTGGATGAGTTTTGAACTGTCTTCAAGTTCACAGGTTTCCTTTAACATAACATGTAGTCTGATGTTTATCCCATCTAGTGTATTTTTTATTTCACCTGTTACAGTTTTTATCTCTGAAAGTTTAACAAATTTCATGTCTTTCCCTTTTTAAACTTGTATATAGTCGCAAGTGTTTTACTAATTCTAGCATTTGTGTCTGTTTTAGATCACTTTCAATGACTAGATTCTTTGTTTTTGTTACATTTTTATGTCATTGCATGCCAAGTTTATTTATTTTTTTAATGGTAGTGGTGATTCACCTCAGGGGTACTCTACCACTGACTTATACCCCTAGTCCTTTTTTTACTTTTGAGAATTTCTTGCTATCTAGACTAGCTCTGAACTTAGGATCCTTGCCTTAGTTTCCCAAGTTGCTGAGAGTATGGGCATGTACCACTGTTCCTGGCCCCTGGTTACTTTTGGTTGGATGTAAGACACTGTGAATCTTCATCTTGGCAGTTGTTGAATGTTTTTGTATTCTTTTACATGTTTGTGAAACTTACTCTGCCATGGTTGACGTTAGTTGGAAATGATTTGAAGTCTTTGGGTCTTAAAATTTAAGTAGCACTGCAACAGTGTTATCCATAGGGCTTATTTTCCCACTTCTGAAATGAAGACCTGATGTGTACTTGTACTCTTTAACTAGTGATTCACAAATCATGAAGCTTTTCTAGACTAACTTAATAGACCCTATTCTCAGTCTTGAGTAGCAGACATTGTTCCTTCTTAACCTTTTTTGTAGATCTTTCCAGATCTCACCTCACATACTTGTGCAAATTAGTACTCCGCTGAATGAATACCTGAGAAGGACCTACTGCACATTTTTAGAATTCTCTGTCTGCATAGCTTTCTCCCTGTTAATACTGCTGTGGAAAACAATGTGACAGTTTCTCAGAAAGCTAAACTTGTAATTCCCATCTGATGCAGCAGTTCTACTCATAGGTCTATACCCAAAACAGTTGAAACCAGAAACCTCAACAGATACATGTATATCTCTGTTCAGGATAATATTATGTAGTTGAGGTATTATTCAGTATTAGTCAATTACTGAAATGCTGAATAAACAGTATTGTCTACAAGAATTGAGTGAATATTTGGTTTGTTTAGATAAAAATATATTACAGTAAAAGACACATTTCCATTAATCCCGCTCAGAGGAATTCCTCTTGTTTTGAACATTATGTGATCATTCTCTACTTTCTGTAGCAGTTTTGAAACTCGTCTTTTGTGAGTGTCCTTATGAGACATGACCACAAATATAGCAAGTGCTGCTGCTGCCAGCCAGTGCAAAAGACTGGCCCATAAAAATACTGTGGTTTGTCTATATCCACCTTACCTACTAGAACTGGCACAGTGTAACTTTTGACTCTCCCAAAGTCAAAAATGACTGTGAGAAGTAAGCATTTTGAATCATTTCAGGATATCCAGGCATTTGTGGCAGTGCTGCTAAAGACACTCAGGAAAGAGGACTTCCAAAACTACTTCAGAATGTGACAGGAGCAATGGGATGAATGTATTCAAAGTAAGGTAGAATATTATGAAGGCAGGGAAAATGGCAATATGTCTTTTACTATAAGAAATTTTTAAATTTAAACATTCATATTTTTGGTGTCATCCTATTGATGATGATAGAATTTTAATAATATAAAAGAAGTCCTTGTGTATGCCACAACATCAGTGACCTTGAAGACTTTATGGTAAGTGAAGGCAGACATAACGGGCAAACAACATGATTCCTCGTATATGGCATATTCGTAATATATGGGTTTGATCCTGTGTCCCCCCAAAGTCTCATGTAATCGTGGCATGGACAGGGCTGAGTCTGGTGTTTGTGATTGGTTTGTTGTCTGGCACTGGGATTGGTGATGTGAGTGTTGCACCCACCCAGGGGTGGAGCTGACATGCAGTGTAAGGGCAAGAGGAATGTCTCTCTCTCGCTTGCTCCTGTTCTCTTGCTCTCTTGCTGGTTTGTCTTGCTGTTCAGCTGCCACCATGAATGGCTGCCTTGGAGCCAACTAAGTATGGAATGAAACCTCCGAGAATTGTAAGAAACAAACCTTCCCTTCTCTAATTTTGGGTATCAGGTATTTTGTCTCAGCAACAAGTGAAAAGTAACTAAGACACATAGTGACAGAGATAGAATAATACATTAAAAGTTCCAGGAACTAGTAAGAGGGGGAATGGAGAGTTATTAATTAAAGATTACTGAGTGACTGTTTAGGCCAGTGGTGGGGAATGTATGGCTCACATGTCACAGTGGGCTGTTTGTAACATTGAAAGCTCCAAAAGATTTGCTAATACTGGTTTAGAGTGATAGAAAAAGTTTTGCCAATATGGTGATAGTTGCACAGCACTGTATGATACCAATGATGATGTGTACACTTAAAAACAATCAAATTGACAAATTTTATGTTATGGTTTGACCTAGAATTTAGAGTTGATAGTAAAATATTTCAAGAATCTGAGAATTGTATACTTTAAATGGTGAATTACATTTCATTAAGACTTTTTTAAAAATCTGTGAGTGATAAATGTACTCTTTTTGTCTTGTAGAGAATTTCTTGCAAATATTATGGAAATTTCATGGCATAGTGAAAAATAAGTCAGAATGATAAAAACAGAATTTTAATTTTAGCTCTAGGATTTAAAAAAAAACACAACCCTGGGAAAATGAAGTAACTTTTTCAGCATTCATTCATTCATTGTTTATTAGGATGTGTGTGTAGCACAGTGTTTATACTACTTAGGGAAGTTGGTTTGTGTACATTAGCACATCTTAATTCCTTTTTTCATCTTCTTTTAGCTTCTTTTACCTTGTAAAAATGAGACCATAGGGCATGATGGTGCATTCCTGTAATCCCAGTACTTGGGAGTTTGAGGCAGGAGGGTCAAGTGAGAGTTCGAGGTCAGCCTGGGCTACACAGTTGAGTCCAAGGTCAATCCAGACTACATAGCAAGACCCTGTCTCAAAGGAGGGGGAAAAGAAAGAAAAAGAGAGATCATAATAGTAAATTGACCTCTTACTTCTTGACTATATTTTATGTTACAAACATATTTCTAAAGAATTGGTAGTTTCTTGTTTCATTTTAGGAATAAATACAAAGTGGGGGGGGTATATGTTCTCAGATGATGTCAGGTTGTAGCCATTGTGATTGATTGATGTTGGGTGGTTTTTTTTGTTTGTTTGTTTTTGAGACAGAGTCTCCCTGGCATTTTAGGCTAGCCTTGAACTCACTATGTAGCCCCCTGGCTTTGAATTCATGGCAGTTCTCCTGCCTCAGCTTCCTGAATGCTGGGATTATAGGTGTGAGCCATCACGCCCAGCAACCACTGTAATTTATGAGCCAGGCATATCACAGAAGCATTGTAACTAAGGTTGCAATAATTCCTAGCTCTCAGAATCTTTACTTGTTTATGTGGCCTGTTGCTGTTTCACAAATGGTATTATTTAATGCTACTTTTAATTTTCTAGCCTCATGCTTTGCAGAGTGCACAGAATTCTGACACTTGATGTTTCTTCATACATAGCATTTTATTACATACTTTACTGTCTTCTAAATTATTTTCAACCTTCACTCCCATTTCTCAGTTATTTACTAAACATTTTAAACTGTTTTAAAATGCTTTTTTATTTACTAATATTTAACCCTTAAATGCCTAGTGATTCATTTTTGCAATCCCTATAGCAATAGAACATAGTGTGAAATGTGTTCTCTTTAGATTCTTGTTCCTTTAAGTTTTCTACGTAGCATGAATTTCATGCAAAACTTTAAAAAATGCCTGTAATCACAAAGGAGTAGCTTTGTTTTCCTTCCCTCAGACACAAGCCTAGATCTCCTTTATTAAATGCTTTGTGGTGTTAATAATGAAAATTGTATAACCTATCTGTTTTTCTCTTGATCTGTTTTTTCTCCTAAATCAGGTTGACAAACTCCTATGAAGGGCCAGAAAGTAACAGTTTAAACTTGATAAGCCATAGGCTCTGTGTTGAAACTAGTCAACTCTGCCCTTACAGCACGAATGCAGCCATAGACATATGTAACCTAATGAGCTTGCTGGGTTTCAGGAAAACTATTGTGGACACTAAAATTTAAATTTCATGTATTTTTGACTTTATGATCTCTTCTTTTGATATGCTTTCCTACCACTGTCTAGCTGACTAATATGTAGAAACCATTCTGGGCTTCTGTGCTAAAAGTTTGCTTTAAATACAATGCTCTTTGTAAACACTACTCCTATTGCTTAACCTAATTACTTGCTGTCATTACCTTAATAATGCTAGTTACAGAAAGCATTTGTACCTTGCCATAGGAAAAACTGAAAGGGAAGAATATTTAATCGTATCAAAATGAAAATCAGGACTAAGTATTAAATGCCAGATAATTTTTGGATTTTTGAGGTTTTAAATTCAGTGATTTTAAGAAGTATTTGAGTTTTCAGAGGTATTTGACAATTGCTTAGAAAAAATATATTTGCAGATTTTATGTAGTGTTCAGTTTATTACTTGAATGGTAACTCTTACAATTTGTGAAGTTATTCTGCACACATCATCTCACTTGATCTTCACAACATCTCTGTATACTAAGGTTAGAACTGGCACTTATTCCTATTTTTTAGATGAGAAATTACCATGAAAGGTTAAGTGACTTGCTTGATTCAGAAATTGGACAGTAGTAGAACCAAGGCTTCTTGCCTATTGACCCACTCAGGGAATTTTAGATTTAAAAGCAGTATCATGTGATCTATCATTATACAAAAGAGAATGCAAGAACTAGTGCTAGTAATTTATAAATTACTAAGCCAGGATAACTTCATGTTAGCATGTGTCTCATGTAGAGATAATTAAACTGAAATTTATTAATATTTGTAATATTTATATAGCATTGATTTAATCTTTACTTAGTAATTTAAAATGTATGCAGTACTTACGTGCTGTTCAGCATACTATTCACCCACAGTCCAAAGCTCAAGATCCTAATTTCAGTACATATATAGTAAGTATAGACTAAACCTTTGTTCCTTTCTAGCACCAGCATTGGATGTTGACTGGCAGAGCAACAACACCTTTGCTTCTTGTAGTACAGATATGTGCATTCATGTCTGCAAATTAGGACAAGACAGACCTATTAAAACATTCCAGGGACATACGGTAAGAAGCCCTTTTTTTCATAATAGTTTTGAAATAGGTATGTTTAATAACCAAAAAGCAACCTAAAATGAAAATGTGAATATTTATGGTTATTTTTAGAATGAAGTAAATGCTATCAAATGGGACCCAACTGGCAACCTCCTGGCCTCCTGTTCTGATGATATGACTTTGAAGGTAATTTGGATAATGGGAAAAAATGGGGTGACAAAGGAAAACAACAGGTACCTTTCATCTAAGCCAATCACATACTATAGTTAGGAAATGAACAGTTTGAGGTAAACAACAGTAATCTCAAATGATTGAAACCTTGAGTCCTCATCTGCGGCAATTCTACTGAAAACAGTTTCATGTTTGATTTTTACAGTACCAGTGTCCACAGATTTGATGACGTTTACAATATAATCATGAGGGAAAACTGCTTTTTCTTTTATCATGCACACACTAAATGAAGCCTGAGAACCTGGTTGATGTGGTGGGGGTGGTAGTGGTGGTGGTGCAGGGGGGTGGTTTTTTTCTTGAAATATCTGCTGTGGTTTTGGCTAGACAGTTCTTAAGCATGAACTTCCATAAAAGCTAGTACTAGTAAAACTGCTTTTCTTAATGCTTTTGTTTTGGAGTTCTTGTGTACACATGCACTGATGCTTATAAATGGGAAAAAAATCTCATGGAAGAGTATGTGGCATACATGAAGAATTGATAAAAGATCAGGATCTAGAGAACCTTGCACCATGGGTTGAGTTGCAGGCTAGAGAGATTGGTTGGAATTAGAAATTATTAGAGACTTTTTTCATCCTAAGAGTAATTACAATTCATATAATATTTTAAAGTAGAAGCAAGATAAAATGTAATGGAGCCATTTTCTGAGGACAGAGAATAACTGGTAAACCTGAAGAAACTCTTTGAGAATTACCAGATCAAGAAGGATGAACTTGCAAAAGGAAACAAAAGAAATAACCAAAGTGGAAAGAGTATATTTAGAGCAGACTATTTCAAGGAGTCAAAATGTCAGCAGTATCAAATGTTACTGAAGGGTCTAATAAGTTCTGGAAACATGTTTTTGATTAATTTACAGGTGATTAGAAAAACCTAAGCTACAAAAACACTATGATATTGCTTCATTTTATCTCTTACTAGTTATATTCCATAAGTGAATTCTAGCTAATTTTTGTTTCTTTGTTGGCTGCTGGAGTTGTTGTGTGCGTTTGGCAAAATACTGCAGAATCTTCCCCAAACCCATGTCTGTATTGAATGATTGCCGGAAATACTCTAGGTATTTGTTCAAAAATAATACATACTTTTAAAAGTCTTAGGAAAGGCTTATTATTCTATACTTGTTTGTAACTGTAATTGTTGTTGCATCTGTTGCTTTTCATTAGTTTGTTTTGTGTGATTCACCATTATATTATTTATAAGTTGCTTACTTATTTTTACATCTGCGTTGTGAAGTTTCCTTGGTTCTACATTGCAAGCAATTTATAATATAGGGCTTTTTATTTGAGACAGCATAGAAACTATGCATTAAACATTTTAAGCTCAAGGAACTTTTTGAATACAAAATTTGTACCATCTGACACTATCTAAAGCAATTTTTGAACAAATGCGGTTAGTTCAGTTTTCAGACCCTCACAATAGTGAATATTTTTTTAAAGAATGTAAAACAAGTTTTCTATTCTTCATAGAAAGATATGTATTACATATTTTTTGTTTACATTCATAAATATTCCTTTGACTTTTATAATTGTTTATTTAATATCACTTGTATTTTAGACTGGCAAGATTAAACCAATTGTATGAAAAAAACTATAAATTTCTTTCTTTCTTGTTTAGATATGGAGCATGAAACAAGACAATTGTGTCCATGATTTGCAAGCACATAATAAAGAAATCTATACTATTAAGTGGAGTCCTACAGGACCAGGGACAAATAATCCAAATGCCAACCTTATGTTAGCAAGGTGATAATTTTTTAACTCTTCTTTTTATGAATCTTCTATAAAATAAAACTTCTTATAAATATGACAGAAAATTTAAAAAGATTCCGTGAAATAGGAATGTATCCTACAAGGAATGTATTTTTAATTGGAACCTTTAAATGTGGAATTTTATTAATAGTATTTCAGATGATAATCGTTTTTTCTATGTGGAGATAATCAAATATTGACTGATCCTGAATTTTGGTTAAAACTCAAGTGACTGATGCAAAATATAATAGTTTTATCAGCATCTTATGAAAAAAGAGATGAACTTACTTAAGAGAAACCATGTGAGAGTTAAGCTCATATATCTGATTTATTTTCATTCAAGGTACATCCATCCGTTTTCCTAAAAATGACTCAAGTTTATCATTCTTTACTCTGAAACCCAAAATATAAAGAACAAAATAAAAGATAGATGATAGGAAATAGATGTTTTCCAAGGGGGAATGGGATCAAGAGATACGGAGAGGGGAGGGAAAGGGAATGAAAGAAGTATTGAGATATGTTGTGTTTACGCAGCAACTCCCCACAAATCCATGTAGTCATGTAATACAAACATGTTGGATGGGAAGAAGAGAGGGATTAAAAGAAAGAAAGAAATTATGTTGTGTCCATGTACCTACTCCCTATGACGAATGTAAAGTTTCTGTACAGCAAACATACTAATCAAAAAATAAATTTAAAAATAACTAATAAAAAATAAAAAAGATCAGCTTTAAGATATGGTCAGTTTGTTGTTGAGAACCATCGATCAGTAAAAAAAAAGGGGGATTATTTAAAGAAAACAATATAATTAGCTCATTGATACTTTCCAATTCAGGGACCTGAAAATTCCTTAAAGCTACTTTTTTTCCTCTTAACTTCCAGTTTTCCAGAATACTATATCGTGCAGCCTAGTCCATTTCTCCTAAAGAATTTGTTAGCTTTTTGGGAGCAGAATATGGAAAGTTGAGGGACAAGGCTAGGAGAGTGTTTTATTGCTCATTTTCTTTCCCTTTCCAGCGCATCCTTTGATTCTACTGTCAGGTTATGGGATGTAGACCGAGGGATTTGCATCCATACTTTGACAAAACACCAAGAGCCTGTGTACAGTGTAGCTTTCAGTCCTGATGGCAGATATCTGGCGAGTGGTTCTTTTGACAAATGTGTGCACATCTGGAACACACAGGTATGTAACTCAAATGGTCACATACTCCTGTTTAATTCAAACCTTTTGTCTATATAATTTCTTCCCTATTTTAGTTATTCTATGTGTGGCATTAGGTTAATGCTTAGTTTTAAAAACACTAAAGTTATTTTGGGGGAATTTACAGCTAAATAAAAATCAAAACCAAACAATCATGTTTTTATATGAGTATCAGTTAGATAAGGAATTACAGAATTTATCATTAGATTGAGAGTTTAAGATGCATTTGTTTAGATCAATGATATTTTATTTTCTAAAAGAATTATCTTTTAAAAAAAAGAATTACCTTTAAAGGAGCTATAAATGAGGAATAAAATAATGTATTAAAGAACAGGATTTTGCAGCTGAATGTAATTTGTCAGAAACATAACTATGCTACCTTTTCAGGGACAGTGTTTAGAAATTCTTGGAACTAAAGAAAACAACCTGTTGGTCTGTTTGTTTTTTAAAAAATCGTTTTTCATTTTGCTCCATCTGATTATTTAAATGCAGTCACTGCATGCACCGTTTTCTTCATAGGACAAATGGAATAAGTTATTGTGAGTCATTTTCTTGTTTGTAGCTGATCACTGCCATTTTTTCACAAAATAATTTTATGAATCATCATTTTCAGGTATTTTTTGATTAAGTGATACATTCATATGGTTCAGAGTAAGTTCAAGCATTGTATAACGCTATATACCCAGAATTTTGCTTCCTTTCCTGGCTGTGGCCTCTACATGTAGCCTTTTGTTAATTTTCTTTCTGAGTTCTTTCTTAAATAAAGCAATCTCTGGGTTGTTTTTGTTTTTCTTCCATTTTATACTTTCCCTAATAATAAAGAAGAATGTCCAGTTTGCAAATGAAAAATTAGACTATTGTGTAGCCTTAAATTTATATTTTTCTTAGGAATGAGATTGAGAAACCTTTTTATAAAAATATCAAAGTTCATGTTAAGTTTTCTGTGCATTCTGATCACGTTCTTCCTTTTCGAACTGGGTTATCAGTCTGAATTCCAGAAACTTACTGTGTACTACAAAAATAAGTCATTTGTGAATTGTAAGCCTTTCCTAGTTGAACAGTTATTAGGCCAGAATCTTTGAATATTCTGAATAAAATTTTAAGATGATAATGCCTACCATAATATTTTGTCATTACTTTCTTATATCTACTTTTGTGTTTTGTTTTTATAAATAATGTGCCTGTGTCAGGTATATTCATTAACTATAAAATACATGTTTTAAAAATTATTTCCAAATTATAGCTTTGTGCTTCTCAGAAAAGTATCCACTTTTAAAAACCGAACAATAATTGAATATTTGTAAAAATCAGTCTAAATAATACAAATCTCCATGTATATTCATTTATCTTTTGTTACTCATTTTCACTATATAAAATATTTCACACAGGTACATTGATACTTCAGTTCATGATCTTAGTTCTTTCCACAATTCTGGTCAGAAGTCAACTGGATGAGAACCTAATCAAATTTTCTCATAAGGTCAACATGAACCTAACCATTGAATTTGCTTGTGTTCTCATCAAACTCGATTTGCAACCAGAATTGTGGAAAGAGTCAAATTTATGAAATGAGTTACTACTGTAATAACATTACAAATATTCATATATATATATATATATATATATATGTATGTATATAGTGACTAAATTTGATGGAAACTTTTGGCACACTTGTTTTAGGTCTTTCCTATTTTTAAAGTAAAATGTTACATAGATATAGCTAAGGTGTTTACTTCTTTTTCCTCTTCCTTTGTAGAAGTTAGCAGAAGAGGGTATCTCTTATTCCCATGAGAAATGACATATACTGCTACTTTATGTGATAAAATTGTATATAAATACTACAATATTGTATTTATCTTTTCAGGCTTTTATAAATTTTGGATTAAAGTCACATGAGTATAGGTCTAGAATGATGGTTTGACTACTGTAGAGGATTGTCTGAGTAGTAATTTGTTCATTTTTGTTTTGGTGGACTTTGTAAAATATGGTAGAGTTACTATGACCATTCTTGCACATTTCCTGTGCAAATGAATGAAGGTTTCTGGTATGTGTGTGTGTAAATGTAAATTATGACCCCATTAAAGAATACAAGCCATATTGTTCTCCGAAGTACTTCATATGATTTATACTTCTAATGGCAATGTTCAACAGCCAAAAAAGAATTTCCTATTTTCATCTGTTCTGAGATTACCCAGCTATTAAACATTTTTACAGTTTGGTGAATGTGAAATAATGCTTTTTTTTTTTTTTTCCATTTGTTCTTCCTTGATTATTTATGAGTTTATATTTTGCAAATGTTCGGTATCCAGTTGGACATTGTCTTTTTCAGGGTACTGAATTCATAGAACACCATCCCTTCATTTTCCTGTGTCTTTTCTTTTTTGCAGTATTATTTAGTTGCTGGTCTCTTTGCATTCTTGATTGGATGAATTGTAGCTATTTCCCAGGTCTTTCATTTTCCATATAGAAGCTTTTAATGTCAGTGTTTAGATTTACCAATTTTTTATTTGATTAGTACTTTTTGTAGTGTAATACATTTTTCTTTATATAAATGTCACTGATGTCTCTGGTAGTTTTTCATAAAGTATTTCAGCTTTTTTTGTTTCCAAACTGTTTGGAATTGATTTTACATATGATGTAAGGGTCATATATGTTATCTTTCCACTTAGATAGTTGTCTCAGGACCATTCATTAGCTACTCTTCATAATGCTACTTTGATTTATTCCAAGTTTATAAACCGAGGTGTGTTTACAGATTTTCTTTTATTCCATTGATAACTTTTGTATATACCTGAATCTAAGGTGTAGTTTTAATAGCTCATCATATAAGTCTCAATATTTGTCAAAGTTGCTTTTCTGTTCTTGGCACAGTAGTCTTTAGTATTTCCAAAAAAGACTGTACAATTCTGGATTTTGTTTACAATTGCTTTGAATTTATAGGTGTTATCAGTGAGTTTTGTCACCCACAAATACGTTGTCTCCATTTCTTTTATTCCTTCAGTAAAGTTTTATAATTTCTCTATAAAGATTGTCTATTCTTTTTTCTTAATTTATCCTGAGGTACTTTATAGTTTCTATTGCTATGAACGGCATGTCTCTCAAAATACATTCTCTTTACTTACTAATTGTTACTCAGGTTTGGAATTTTTTCAGATACTTACTTAGTGCACTAAGACAAAATCAGTTTTTGTGAAATTTGGATTTTGAAAGATTGCATGGTAATGGAAGGATACTGCTAGAGCTTTAATGACATTTGACCAGACATTCATATTATTTGCTGTGTAGCTATGGTTTATAAAAATCTTATTTTAGTAAATTTAAATTTGAAAGTAGTGAAATGGATTGAGTAAATTTTTAATACATAAGTGAGTATGTACAAATAGTTTATTTTCCTTTCATTACTTGGATAATGTTACCTAAGCACTTGACAGATATATGTACAAATTTGGTCATCTGATGCATTAGCCTTTTAATGTCATAGCATTGTCTTGTTGACCATACATTGTTGGTTTATTATTGCCCAATTTAAGCTTAGTAGTTGGTAAGTGTTTTTGAAAGAAAATGTTTTGTTTTTAACCCCAAATTCAGATTGTGGGTCTTTAAGTCATGTACAGATTTTGCTTTTCTGTACCTTAGCAGAATTTAGGTTTTAGTGGTACCATTTCTTTCTTTAGTAACCACAGATGTTCAAGGCCTACTGTACTCAGATTTTTTTCATTAATCTCAGATTGTGAGAACTTTTAGATTGTGGGAGGTGGAAACAATTGGGCCTCCCAATCTGTTCAGCTATAAAAGTGCACCTGTGGTTTGTGCCACATAAACCAGATTGAATTTGCAGAAGAAAGCAAAGGAAAACAACATAGGGATTAATGGGTGGAGTGAATGGGAAACTGTTTGCAAGGAACATGGCTCACTGTCATGTTATTTTTAAGTAGCCCTGTCAGCAATCTCTAGCTTTAATTTTTAGGTTGCCATAAAACTGTAGGCATCACTTCAGAGTTTGTCCAAAGCAGAGCTCCAAAAGCAGAATTTTTATGTTTTCTAGTTCTCACAGCAGGGCCTCTGTCATCTTGCTATACCTTTTTTTTTTTTTTTTTTTTTTTTTTTTTTTTTTTTTTGGCGGCACTGGGAATCAAACTCAGAACCTCATACCTGCCAGACAGGTGCTTAAGCCACTGAGCCAAACTCCCGGCCCTAGTTTTTTTGAGGCAGGGTCGCACTATGTAGCTCAGGCCGGCCTTGCGCTCGCGTTGTAGCCCAAGCTGGCCTCGAATTCACAACGCTTCTCCTACCTCAGCCTCCTGGGTACTGGGATTAAAGGCGTGCGCCACCACACCCGGTTGATCTTGCTGTACTTACTAGGTGCCTTTATAGTATATATTTTTGGACTGAGTTTTAATTCTTTAGTGGCAGCTCAGTGATGTTTATTTTTATTGCCAAAAGAATCAAGTAACTTACTCATGGTTCTGCTAAATTAATGATAAAATTGTTAGTGTTCTCTTTTTTCAGCTTGTAACATCTTTCAAGAATAATTTGTAAATCTTTATGTTCTTTAGTTTCTTCTTTTCACTGTCCCTGACCCACATACAGTATAAACAACAGACATATATTGGGTTTGTCTTTATTAGTTTGTTATACTTTCTCTGGAATGTTTTGTCAAAGAAATTCTGAATTAATTTTGTTCCTGGGTGTATTGACAAAACTCATGCACCCTTCAGCATAACAACCAAAATGTATTTCATGTTGTACACTGAAAGTTTACTTCTAGCTTTCATTAACTGTGTCTATAAAGCTAGAGGTGCCTTTAGCCTTGAGTGTTCATTAACACTGAAGAAAACAGAATATGTTACAGTGATCTTTTAAGAACAGGCTGATACTATCTTTTTATCATCTTGTAACATTTCAGAACTTGCACTTACTGTGTCCTTGAAGCTATGTTCCACCTCTCATCACTGAAAATATAGCTATATAGTATTTTTTATCCCACTGTTTGAACTTGCAATAATTTTAACACTCTGTTTGGTTTTTTAGACAGGTGCTCTAGTTCACAGCTATAGGGGAACAGGTGGAATTTTTGAAGTTTGCTGGAATGCAGCAGGAGACAAAGTTGGAGCCAGTGCATCAGATGGTTCAGTAAGTATTGTGTAGTGTTTCTAAAGGGTGGTGTGTTTGTGTGTACACACTGAAGTGTGGTTTATTGTGGTAGTCATTACAAGAGTGTTCTTTGCTAAATAAATTTAAGAGATGGGGCTTACTTTCTTTACCCCTGGAGGCCATATACTTTTCATGTTCCTTGCATTCAAATAATGTAAGCAAATTAAGACTATCTTTGCCAAACCGGTGTTCTCATAATCAAGTAACAAAGAGTTTTATGCAGCTCTTTATTAGGTTGACTGTGGCAGGACATCATTCCAAGAGTGATTTGGATTAATACTACTACTACTCTCCCAGTAAAAGTGTTGGTTTAGGGAAGAGATGTTAGGATGGTTGGTTCTTGCATTAATCAATATGTGATGCTCAGTGTTCAGGGTGAAATTGGCTTTAAAAAACAAAACAACAAAAAAACTACAGAATTACCAGTTACAGCATCCAGAGTTCTAAAAGCAAAGAGAATATGGGAAGAGTTAAAACAGTTTGCTGTTTACTGAAGCTGTAGCTTAATACAATATGTGATATCACTCACTAGGGTCCTAGAAAAATTTTTTCCCCTACTTTTTAATTAACAGTAATTCATAAAGATCTTGTAGTGTTAGCTCAGAATTGTTTCCTCTGCTTACTTAGACCATACATCTGACTTCTGTTGATTAAGTCCCCATTTCCATGATAATACTTCATTGGTGTTACGGACACAAAACTAAGAAACAGATTCTAAATTGTTACTATAGGAAATTTGAACTTGAAATGTACAGTAAAATTCTGGACACACTTGTTGATTGTTTTAATTTCTTACAGGTTTGTGTATTAGACCTTCGGAAATAGCGCTACTAGTTGGAAGCCATGGACCGACTATGAATGTGTACATAGCCAAAATGACTGTCCCTGACCCATGTACTGCTATAGTCCCACTTGAACCATGGCCAGTCCACTACAGCCAAATCTAAAAGAAATATATACATACAGTGTATATAAACAAAATTGCACCCTGAAGATGACAGAGTTTTGTCACAGCTTGTGAATTCTGTTCACCAAGTGCTGGAATCTAATCTGCTGTGCCCCTAAAATAGCATTTAGAAGTTTTGGATATGAAAAACAGAAGAGAGAAAGAAATATACGTTATAAAAGCAGACCATACATGTACCAGTTTTTGGATACTAATGACAGCCTTGTTTCTCCCCTTTGAATCAGCAGACACCATGGATTATATTCTTTTTTTCCCTTCAGTAGTGAGCAGTTTGTATGTACAGAGAAAATGGACTTATAAAAACTTGCAGCAGTAGTTTGTTCTTGCTTTTAAATTTTGTTTTTGGTTTAGATTATGGATGCATGAAGTAAGGGAGTGAATCAGTTTCTTTATATTTTTTTCACCTTTTAAACAAAAAAAAAATTCTTAAAAATACTTTAATGCATTCTTTTGAAGAGGTAGATGTTTGGTACATTTTATGGCTCTCAGAGCATATATTCAATTGGTGCATATTGTGAAAGAGGGAATTGGAAATTAAATGAAAACATGTGACTTCGGTCATGTCGATCTGTAAGACACATCAGTAAAAGGGTATTATGCTCTATTTTTTGTGGGTTTTTTTTTTTTTGTTTGTTTGTTTTCTTGTTTTTGGTGATGTGGCTTAAATACAATAGCTTCTTTTTTGGGACATTTCTGCCAATTAAAGACTAGAAGGGCACAAAAAAATTTTTTTAAATACCATAGAGAAGATACATTAAAAAAAATCTTCTGATGTTTTGTAGCCATAACTAAATTATGGTTAAAATGTGCACTATTGTGAAAAGGAGCAAAGTAGTTTTGGATTTTTTGTTTTGTTTTGTTTTGTTTTGCTTTGTTTTCTAAGAGATTAAAATGTTTCTGGATAAGGATTAGCTTCTCAAAGTGTCCATCATTCTGTATAGAAGCTTAACTATGTAATGTAACCAAACTCCAGTATTAAAAATCTCTCATGTTATTTTTCTTTATACAAAGCAAGATAACGGCATATAACACTGCCATTACATGGCAAAATGTTTGCTACCTTAGTTTGAAAAACAATCTTTAAAATAAAAAGACTTGCTTCAAGGTGTTTTTTAAATAGCAGTGATTCTGAATTTTTTTCAAAAGTATAATTGCACTAACCTCCCTGCTGCTCTGAATCTGCATTTGTGGTACTTGTGACTACATTTTTTCAAATATAGATAGATTTAAGCTGCTATTTTTTTTCCAGTAATCACTACTATATCATGTCTTTTACTCTGTTTATATCAAGTATTTTCTTAAAGAAGTAGGTATCAAATCTCCTCGTGCTCATGCAACTAAAGTAAAATATACAGATAAATGTTAGCATGAGGCCATGTGTATGTGTAATAACAGGGTTTGTCATGATTAAAATAACCCGGAAGTGTCAAGTTTGAAGAAAATAGTTGTCAAATTTATACCTTAAAATTTTTGATTAAGCAATTGCTTGTTAACAAACTTAGCAAATTAAAAACACTATTCCTGTCACTAATTACTTTGAGGCCTTTGCTACTAAAATTTTAACCTGAGTTCTAAGTTTAAGTAGAAACTGATTTAACCCAAGTAATGCAGCTTTGATTTGCAGCATTTGTTGTTTTGCTATTTTTACAAAACAGCATTGGTTGAAGCAAGTCTTGGTTTTACTAAGGTAGGGTAGCATTTGCTATTGGTAAGAGAATAAATACACTTAATTTCACAATACATTGTTATATGTACCCCGATTGTTGTTAGTGGGGACTATGATACTGTAATAATATTTTTTAAAATTTACATCCAGAGAGACAGTCATTCATGATGGTTTTGTGCCAGCTGTTTATAGGGTTTTGGATCACATTAGAGATATTTAGAACTTACTACCCTGTGACTTACGTAGGAAACCTAATATGCTGAGTATCTGGCACTTGAATTCCTGCTTTTCTTGCTAGAGGTCCACGTCTATGGTTGACCTCTGTTGTTGTTTTAAAAAAATAAATAAAAATTTAAAAATCTGTGCAATAATTTTTAAATGTGCTCCCAGGAATAGACACAAATGTTTTGAGTATGTTTAAGCTGCATTTTCCTTTAGCGATGCATTTGTCAATTGCACTGAACTCAAATCTGAAAGTCAGAGGTGATTACTGGTAGTACTTTTGTATTTTGATATGAACAGTTTATTCATTTGCGTACAGTTATTGACTTTTTTCCCCCAGCTGATTAAAAGATAGCAAGAAATTCTGCAATATAGCTGCCAAAATAGACAGCTAGCTACATTTTTATAATATTGTCATCTTTTCTGTTTTTTAAAATTCTTTAGCTATTTTACTTTAGCATAATAGTCATAATAGGACATATAAAAGATTATAAATGCAGAGCTTTATTATCTTGAAGTCTTGGGTCTTTTCAAGTATGAACTTCTCTGAAAGGTATCCATTTTATAGGCTTGGGTTCTTCATGAACATACAATTGCTTGTTTTTGCTGCTGTTCTCAATATCATCATTGCCTGCTGATGTGCCACGATGCTGCTCCAGTAGAAAAAAAAAGATCGTCTCTAATTTGAGCAGTAACATGTTTGTAAGAGACGAAGTTTTACAGCCTGTTAAGTTCTGTATTTGGGGTTCTTGCTCATTTTTCCTATTTTTTTCCTAACATACTTCTGAAGATCAAGTTGAAACCAGTAGTTTTCTGTGGTGTTCTTTGTAGACCATCGTCTTATACACTACTGTAAGAAATTTACAAGGAAATACAGGAAGGAAAATGAATGAATACTCCTTGATTAAAATAGAATAAAGAAAGAGCAGCTGCCACTCTTAAATGTCATAAAGGAGTATCTTTTTCTCCATGTAGGAAATTCTTTACTTATATTTGTTCCAATCCCCTATAATGAATCAGGTAATATCATTGAGTTTCAAGTGGCTTTTAGAAGTGGTAACTGGTAATTTCCTAATAGGTCTTAGAGTGTATCAAATTCTGTTTTAATTAATTATTCTCTAGGTAAGTATGTCTTAGGATTAAACATCTTTTACAGATACTGAAAGTGCCTCCTTTTGTGGTGTAAAAAACAAATTGTGGTGCAAAAAGTAATCACTAGATTGAATTACATGAAGGTTTTTTGCTTTTTGACATATAAAAATGTCAAGAGAAAGGCCAAAGATTTGTACTTTTTCACTTAACTTATAAAGCACTCCTTTTTTCCTTAAACTTCTTTCTGTCAAATTAGATTTAATGAGAGAGTACTATTTTTAAGGAGCTATCTGTTTATGTAGAGTGATTTTGTTAAGAGTAATGTAAACTATAAATGAGTAGAGGCCTAAAGAGGACTGTGCATTTTTGCTATTTAAAGGAATCAAATGATCATACTGCAGCAAGCAAAAATGACAAGTTTTACTAAGTAGAAAAATCTCAAATGCAGTGTTTACTCATTTAAGACAATTTTCATTTTCTTAAACACACTGTACATTTCTACAGAACCTGTGTTTATTCTCATGCTAAGGACGGTACTTGCTTATGATGAATTACTGTTGACAGTTTCTGCAGAAATCCTGTTTCAGTGGACCAACATTGTGGCATGGCAGCAAATGCCAACGTTTTGGGGAATAGCAGCAAACCCAGAAGAGACCCTGGTTGTTGTTTGTGTTTGTCTGTTTTGTTTTGTTTTGTTTTGTTTTGTTTTGTTTTGTTTCCCCCTCTCCTTTCTCTGAACCAGCAGGGATGGAAGGAGAGTTAGGGAAGTTATGAATTACTCCTTCCAGTAGTAGCTCTGAAGTGTCACATTTAATATCAAGTTTTTTAAAACATGATTCTAGTTAAATGTAGGAGTGGAAAAAAGAGAAAGTGTTCACTTTTTTAATACACTGATTTAGAAATTTGATGTCTTATTTCATTAGCTCTGAGGTATTGATAGTATTCTTTATTTCTGCCTTTATGTTGACAGTGTTGAAGCAGGGTGAATAACTAAGGCATACTTTTCTTTTTTTTCCTAGTAAGCCAGCCGTTCATGATGTTTTCTTTGGAATTTCTGGATAAGTTCAAGAAAACATTCTGCATGTTAAATCTAGTCTGATGTACTTATCCATCTCATTACAAATAAAAACATGCAGACTGCATTTGTAGCTCTGTAATCCTTGAGTACAGAAATAATCTTTCCTGACTTTGACATTGTAGCTATGTTTTCATTTTGATTTTTACAAATCCTTTGGGTCTAATTCTGTGAGCCTACCTATAGCACTGGATTAAAATGTCTGCATCATTTCTTTAGTTATCCAGTTAACTTTAAAACTGTTGTAAAAGTGTAAACCAGCCCATGACAGTTTTTTGTACATGTTAAAGAACTTTATTGTTCAGTTTTCATGATTATTGTGTAAGGAAGACTGATATAGATGTTCTATGCTGTCCTGGACCATGTTAATTACACTTATGATGTATTTTGGTTTCACATCACAATGATTTGTCCCTAATAACCCTTTTTATCCTTTCTAGGCACATTTTTTGTTGTTGTTGTTGCAGTTTCCCTTTGCATTGTATTGCTTTGACAACTGTAATTTGAATCAGATCTGAAAGAGGTCCAGAATAAAATATATTTTGATATTATGTTGGCTGTGTACATATATAAAACCTTTGATAACTATGTAGTTTGTATAGACTCTTTACTAGTAAGAGAGAGGGATGGTATTGTTTACAATTTCTTGTTTACATTCTAATTGCTTTTACTTCTCTAATGTTCTGTAGAATAAACCTTTTTACTCTGAGTTAGTTTTCATATAACATGTCTATTCTCTCCCTTCCTGGTGTTTCCAATTATAATAGCTGCCATCAGAACCCAGTCCATTGTTTTTCATAAACATTGTTTTCCTATATATGTACCTTAAGCCCATAGATAAAAATTTTGCTATTTTATTACTTCTTGCAGGAAATAAGATTTTTTAAAATGAAGGGATTATTTTCTATTTTTATTAAAAAGAGAGCATCTAATCAGCTAAGGGATAGCAATTACTTTGAATTATTTTGAAAAATCAGTATTGTATTTAAAAGATACTATCTCACAGACTAAAAGGGACCTGATTCATTTGTTGGTTTAGCATGCAGTTGAGCATAAAACAATGAATATGTCGAAGATATTTAGGGTGGAGGGTCATCTTCCTTAATGACATTGTCCCCTTTGTGTAAACCTATCATAATTTAATTATTTTTGTCCTTAACTAGTTGTTCGTATCACTACAAACTCAGTAGTCCATGAGAAAAGATACCAGACACCTTTCAGGTTTAATTCCAATTTCTTTAGCATTACTTGAAGACTTTAAAAAATCATTGAGCATATGTTTTGCTAACTTTTGTTGTTTAAAATTTTATCTTTTCCACACCTTCTACCTTTCCTTTTCATTTCCTTAAACAGAAATAAATACTGGCATATCCTTACCATGTTTTATTAGAGGTAAGCCACTGCAGCTGCTAAAACTAATGGCTGTTCATTTTCAAGGGTTAACTTTTATTGCATGGCGTAGGTTGTTAACAGTCTGTATTTTATACTTTTCCAAAGTGTCATACTACTAAGGATTTAAATCTATATGAGTTTGAAGTTAAACTAATTTGAGCAGTTATTGAAGGGACTTTTTAATTTCATAGTTCTAATACTTTACCATGGATTAGATTTCTTACCTATTATCGTATGTAGCCATTAAAAGTTTACTGTTTTTTCCAGTATATTCATTTGAAAAATACAGTGAGGGAAAAGCCCCTGTGGACAGTGATTTTATGGTGCTTTTCTCTGCTGTACCAAAGGTCTTTGTCAATAATGAAATGTTAACCCTATGCTACTTCTCTGCATGCTTCTTAAATGTCATATCTCAATGCTTAATTGTCCTAACTTGTAATATTTTTGTATTAAATTTTTTAGGATTTCCTTGTAACTTCTTTATAACATAATATATTAAACACAAAGTGTTTAGTAAAGTACAGATTACAATTACTAATGTTTCTTGGCTGTTGGGTTTATATGATTAGTTGGAAAGACACATTCTTAGAACTAGGGTCAGTGGAATCTACACTGAACAAGCTACCACAGTTCTGTTATTTAGTTTTATTTATTCACAACTGTTTTTGAAAAAACAGATTTCTAAAATACTAATCCAGTGTTGAGTGGTGCTGTGGTACCAGTTAGAACAAAAAAGCATAGGTCGCACAGCCACTGGGCAGCACTGCTGTGGAGAAACTCAAGCTCTGAGTGAGTACCTCAGGTAATCAAGCTCTTGCATTACAAATCCATTCATACTGGACTCAGTCTGAGGTCAGATATCTGAAAACATCGGTTTCCAGAATGTTCAGTTTACGATATTTTTGAAAGTCTTCACATTGCCCATACCTCTTCTTCATAAACGTATTGGCTTAATTTGTACACTCTACTGGGTTCATTATCTGATTTTCTACTAGTTACATGAGGAAGTCTGACCTAGTTAAGGCCTCATTGTGCACTTTTGCCATGGATATCACAACGATTCTACAAAGTCACCAAATAAAGTTTAGTAAGACAATGTATTTTTAACACTGCCGGCTAGAATGAGTTAATCTTTTAATGTGTGAGTATAAACCTTGAAGTTGAGCAAGTCTGCTGTTGAAGTAAGTCTTAAGATAAATCAGGATTAAATTAGAGGTAAGTTAATTTTAATTTTTGAAAAATGTTGGTTAACTTGGAGTGTGCATTAGAATCTTCTTTAAAATGCCTGGCCCTACACCTTGCCTATTGACTAGGTAACGGTAATGCTAGCTCAGTGTACTTAGATTCATATGCTGCTTTTGCACCTTCATAATGGGTTAGGGGAATTGTTGGCATGAGGTATAACATACAAAGAAATTCACATGCAACATAATAATAGATCCCTTTCCAAACCCTTTACCAGCTCATCAGTGGTACACTGTCTACTATTAATACTTTGATATGTGTCCTTAACATTTTTAGTGCATAATTTAGAGAAAAATAAAAACATAGTGATGTCGTAATATTCATTGATTACACTTTTTCATTGAAACCATCAGGGACTTTCGTTTAGTGTGTCTCTGTACTGTAGATGCAGCATGACTAGCGTTTTAATAGTATGCATTCTGCCTAACTTGTCAGAATAAATTTGAGCACCACCATTATTACTATTTGACTTATGTTTCCCCATCCATTAAATGGGTTAGTGGTACTGCGTTTCCCCAGAAATAAAACCTACCTAGAAAATAAGCTCCACTGTAATTAATAGCTGGCCTTTACCATGGAGATGGCCAATATCATGCAGAAGATTATATCTTACTAATCTGTTGGTTACCATATAATGACATGGATAGGCTGATGTTTTTTATCTCTGTCTTATTTTTGGTGAAACAAGGTAGTAAATAGTTTGGTTGTGAGGATTATGATTTTAATCTCTCTAAAGCCCTTACTGAATAATTCCTTGATAAAATGCACTGTGTATTACCGTTTTGATTTTTCATGGCCACACTGTGAAATAAAATGTAGGTTCTTTGATACACATTTTATTTTTTCGCTGATTAATACCAGTAACTACTTGTGCATGTGCAAGGGAAATTCAGTTGATTCTGATGAACCCCTGATTAATAGCCATTTCAAATCTGTAAAACTTGCTCCCACCACTTTGGGATATTAACTGAATCTTACTTTAAAAGAAATAATTTAGGAATTTGCAATAGGGAAATTTCTTGAGTAAAGTATGTTATATACTTACTCAATATAGATATAAAAATAAGAGTAAATCAGTGACAAGGCAGGAGTTAGAAAATTAAATTTTGAGCCTCTTAAAATCATTTAATTACTAAATGCTGAAGGTACAACCAAGATTTTGTTAAATATGAATGATTTTTTTCACCACCAACCACAGTATACACAATCTAATTGCAAACTTCATGGAACTGTCAGACTTCAAGCATGTACTAATACTATTCAAAACCATATTCCTACTCTGCACCTAATGAGCAGACATTAGAGGTTTTTTCCTAGGACTGCAGTACTTTTTTATTTTTCGAGTCTTCATTCTTTTTCTTTTTTTTTTTTTTAATTCAGCACATCCTTGAGTATCTGGAACTGTGTCTGGCACTGGATACACAATAGTGACGTAGAAAAAAAAAAAAAACAGGCTCTGTTCTTGTAAAGTGTAACAAGGAAAGATTCATTTAAGTGCTACAGCCAGGAAGGAACTAGATTGAAACATCTAAAATTACTTTTTATGTCAAAAACTTCAAAGTAATGACAAGATTCAAGCAGTTCAACTTCATTTGAGGTACTATTTTTACAAAAAGGGAAGAAGTACTTAAAAGTCAAACCTGAAGGATTCACTGTTTAATGTCTTTCATGGTTAAGAAATCAGTGGACATTGTTTGAGAGGTAATGTGATTGACCACCAGAAGAAACATACATAATTACAGGTGCAGTGTGGACCAGATGGGGATGTACACGTCTGAATTTTTACTTACTGAAAATGATTGACATGCTTCTACTATTACTGACTTTACAACCAGGAACTCAAAGATGTTGGAAACTTGTGACAATCCCTATTTGTCCCTCTCCTAAACATCTCTTGCCTTCCAAGTTTCTAAAGAAACAGAGTATATGCATCAAAATACTTCATTAAGAATCTAAAATAATCTAAGTTACTTTTATCATCCAGCTCAACTCTCTTTAGAAGCTTGTTTGAAGTTGGTGGTTTAGGACTTTACTAGTCAAAAAGGTGCCTAATCAGCCTCATCTACAAACTACTTAGAGACCTAATAAATCAGAAAGTGCAATTACAGGATCTCCCAAGTAAACTGTATGCATGTGAAAGTTTAAAAAGTATTAGTTTAGGGCCCAAGTCAAAATAAAGTATCTTACACTTAACTTCTCCATGACAGTTCCTGAATTCCTTAAGACTACCAGCAAATGTTGAAACTACCATAATACAATTGCTAACAGGTAAAGTAAAGGAAAAGAAGTTTTGAAAAGTAACCCTGGCACAATTTACTAATTAGAACATGCGGAGGAAAAACACTACCATATCTAAATTGCTTCAAAGGATTTTCAGTAATCCCACTTCAGTATATGTGCTGCTGAAGCGAGCACCTAGTAATCCCACTTTAATGTCACATTATCTCAGATCCCGACTAATGGATCAGGTTAACTTAATGATCTGTAAGATCCCTCTCTCTGCTTGTGTCCTTATCCTATAAACTGCAATAATGATTTCCTAACCCAGATAGTACAGGTTAGGTAAGATGGTGCCTGTATGTGTTTAAGCACTGTACCCATCACATAAAGCATGAGAAAGACAACCGTCCTCTTGTAATGGTAGAGGAGGCTAGGATGATCTGTGAGAAGCTGAAATTCTCATCCCCTTTTGTTTATTTACACCATGCCCTTTGTATTCTATAATCCCAGTTCTTTATGTTCAGTTTTATATAACAGTTAAGTACTCACTTTATGACTTCATCTTTTGGAATCATCCTGTGGATTTCATTTACAAGTATGGCTAGTGAGTTCTACCTTCAGTGCATCCTTGGGTATTAGAGGCTTTGTGTGGTTTTTTGTACAGAAACAAATACTTGTTAACAGTATATTCTTAATGTTTTCACCCGCTTATATCTTATTTGATCATTGTCAAAGTAAGTCAAGAGCTCCCAATGTGAAAAAGTTTGTTCCACCCTAGACCTACTGCCACAGAACATGTGTAGTGATGATTGTCTCATCTGCATTTTACACCAGCTCTCCACACATTCCCAAAGCACACTAAAACTAAAAACATGCTTCAGTGCTCTACTTTCTTCTGCTGATCACCACTGCTGTGGAGGTGTCTAGTGTGTAGACTTCCTGGGGTAGAGGTTCAAAGCTATGCTATAATCAGGAGCCCCATCATATTATAAAGTTGTCAAGATTTTTTTGCTGTGTTGAGGTGGAGGCTAAGTGGCAGAAGACTAGGGGGTGACCTCTTAGTAACTTTGAATTTGAGTATCTAAGGAAGTGTTGTCTCCTTACCACATTCAATCACATTCTCATCTAGCCATACTGAGATTTGTGTACCTCCTCTAAAGTGACCCAGACTGGACTTTAATGTGTGGTTCTCCTGCCTCAGTCTCCTGAGTGCTGAGATGATAGCTAAGTACCACCTTACCTGGCTCTCCTAATTCTTAATTTTTAGATTCAATTTAGGTTTCAGGCTGGCCAGCCACCTACTTGTTGCCTATCTGCCTCGGCTCTGAGTTTGGTGTCCCCCGTTTCCCTCTCAGCTCTGTTTGTAGAATTCTTTCTTGCACTACTCTTAACAGACTAGATTCTTAAAGAGCAAAGACTATCACAATTATCTTTAGATTCCTCAGAGTCTAGTACAACTCCTGGGAAGCAGATGTTTGATTGATTAGTATGAGATGTTGAGGAGGGGGAAAGGTGACTGATGTTAAAAGGAGCTTGTAACAAGGTATTCCAGGAGAGTCGATTGTGAACATGAGAAGCCGAGCTACCATTTTCCTAGGGACGTGAACTTTAACAAGTTACTTTGCATGTGACTGTCAGCTTCCTATCTGTAAGAAACACCTGCCTAACATATTTTGCTTTTCAGGATTAGCGGTCATGTGGCTCATTTAGCACACTGGCATTGAGGCTTTCACACATGGCATTGCCACTCTATTTTTACTGTTACAAATAAGCCAGAGAAAACATGTCTTAACAGGATGATTTGTTGAAAATAATTTGTTTTCTTTAACAGTACTGATACAGACAGTAATGTGGAAGTCATTTATCAGACAAACTTCTTCACAACTCTGTCTTGCTATGCGTGAGACATTTTAATCTATGGAATTGTTTTTTACATGCAACCATTACATAATTGTGTGTGATCAGTTCTTTCGTGTTACTTCATCTGTATTTTTTAATTTGCATTGTCAAGAACTGGGAAATGCATTTGTAAAATCAACTGCTCTAAATATCCATTCTGTAATCTCTTATTTATTCATAAACACCTAAAGCTCAGTCTTAAGAATCACAGTTCTGCTGGGCGTGGTGGCGCACGCCTGTAATCCCAGCACTCGGGAGGCTGAGGCAGGAGGATCATCGCAAGTTCGAGACCAGCCTGAGCTACAAAGAGAGTTCAAGGCCAGCCCGAACTGCATAGTGAGATTGTCTCAAAAAGGGGGAAAGAAACCATTCTAATGGAGTACCATTGGCGTTTCTCTTTCTGTTGGCTTGTATTTCAATCATGTCTCTTAGACTTCAGTTTTGAAACAATCATCAAAATGGCACTTTCTTGTATTTGGTCACTTTTGTCTGGCCTAGGTCTTTTTTCTATGTAACTTTTATTCATTATAATAGTAATATAGGTTCATTTTATGAATTCCAAGTTAAGGCAGGGTTTGTGTATCTGAGTACCTGTGTGTAAAGAGAAAGCCGCAGTGTAAATTTTATCTGCCTTTGAGCAGGATTATTAGATGCTGCTAAATAAACTGTTGAGCCATTTCTGTGAGGAATAAGCTTTAGGATATGTAGGAAAAATGAGAAAGAAATTAAGTCACTGAGATTTTACGGATTGTTGTAACCACGCAGATACTGACTGATACACCATATGCTAAGCTGGAAGTTTTTGTTTTTAACATTAGCCTCTCTAACCTATGTAATATTCTAGACTTTACTGTGCATTTATAAACAAACCAATAAAATGTGTTTTGACATAAAGGGTATGATTGTATACTTGCTTTTGTATACTTTAATTTTCCATTTCAATTGAAATACTAAAACATCTTTCCTTGACATTGTTTAAACAGTTTAATTGAGCTCTAACAAAACAAAACTACATCTTTGAATTGTACAGTTCTGTGTTTTACTGTATGCATATACATGTGAAATAATAACCACATTAAGAAAATGAATGTGGTGTAACAGATTACCACAGACTTGTAAGAGTTAGGTTATGAACATCTTCGGGCAGGGTGGGGTGTGTAATTATGCCTAACAGATTCCATCATATTTCTTTGAAAAACCTTGCTTGTTTGCTCTTTTTTTTTTCCATGTTTTGAGACACGGTCTTGCAACCAAGCAAAAGGTCGCTGTGTCCCAATGGCAGACACGAAGTAGTAGCATTTCTCCAATCCTGAGGAGGATGTAAACTCAGGGAAGATGAGGTCATCTGTTGCATCAATAAGTGATTAGCTGAAGAAGAGATCCCTGCTCATGCTCTGGCAGATTGGAAGGCCCTAGGGCTTTGGCATCACCCAGAGGAGGAACTTCCTAAAGTCCTGAGGCTTTTTTTTTTTTTTTTTTTTTTTTGGGTCTGACCTAGTGAAATGGGATAGAGTCAAATTAAATTTTTATAAAATTCTAAAAGAAATTCTATTTAACACCCTAGTTTGTCAAATGATATTTCATACCTGTTACATCACAGTTGATTTCCTGAAAACCATTTATTCTGCCTGAGGTCAACTTCTGTGTTCAACAGCATTGGTGAAAAGTAAAAGTGTCTGTTTCTCAACAATCTTATGAGAAATGAAACTTAAAAACTTCAACTGCACAATAAGTCCAGTGTAAATTATACTTTGGCAATCAGTTGGTTTTGACACATTTCAGGTGGAGTATAAATAGTTGTAGTCAGAAACATCCAGGGAAGGTTTAACCTGAACCTGGTTAAAATGTTTTTCCCTGTAAAGCCTGATAATGTAATGTGATAATATTTTTAACATTACAAACTCTTCACTTTCCCTTCTAAGAAATTCTCTAAAATTGTTGACAGGTAATGACACCATTTTAAACAAATAGCCTGAAATAGTCCTGCTTTGTTTTTCAATATCATGTTTCAAAATGAAATTAGTGTGTTTTAGAGTGAAGATTATTTCCTGAATACTCAAATTTAAGTGAGGAAAAAGGAAAACATCTTGGTAAATTGATACAGAATGGTTTGAGAATCTTCTAATCATCACTATGTACTAAGAAAGTAAGTTGATGGAGATGGTGCTATTTGCGGGCAAGTACACAATTTGGTTGTAAGCCGAATCAGGCAAAAAATGAATTGAATTTCCCCATAAAACACTGAGCCTGACCATTGAATTTGATTCGGTTCTCATCCAATTCAGTTTCAGACCAGAACATGGAAAAAACTAAATTCATGAACTGAGACCACTGTACTTTTAAATGACATGTTTAAATGCCATGCTCATTATGGTTATTAAATTGACTACTGTGAAACAGCTATTTTAAAACCATAAACTCCTCTGTAGCAGAAATAATTTCTTTTTCATATTTTTAGAACATACTATTGTTTCACATACCATATACATTTAGAACATGCTTTGAATAAATGACTTGCTGAATAACTCAGTGAATGAATGAATTGAATAAATTTACTTTGTATCACTTCTAGATGATTTACTTTGTATCACTACTGTGCCTGATAAGTGTTTGGTACTTAGCTACAGTCTTCTTAGGTTGAATGACAGAAAGAATAAATAAATAAATGAACCAAACATAGTGACTCCTGTCAATAAGAGTGGGTGTTGGCGACCTCCTCATGGCTGAAGATGGCCCTGTGCTCAGACAGCTTTTCACAACTGCACCACCTGGTGCCGTGGCTGGGCGCATCTGTGGGTTCTTCGCTGCGTTGTGAACTCTCATGGAATCTAGCAGAAAGAGCAGCTGGGTATGGATCGGTGTGGCTTTGCATTTTTCACCTGTTCTCTGAGAAATTGCTCCCTACTTTGTGACATGGCAACCATAGTGCTGCACAGGTTTCTTTGGGGATTAACAAAATTCATACACAGGGCATGAGTCTGCAGATGTCATATATATTGCTATTTGTCAGTTTTAAAGGCAAAAGGAATTATGACAGTGCTTAGCTTTGTATAATAAAGCTTTGTATAAGAAATTTTCATAAATACCTAATAGTTTTGCTCTTGAAACTGAGGTTGAATTAATTTATATCAGTTGACAGACTTACTAGGTTGTATTTTCCAGGGATTGCTATTATTCAAATTAGTAGAACTGTGTTCCTGCAAATCCAAACCATATCATTGGCAGTCTCTGTTACCTATAGCGCTCTCTTACTCAAAGTCACTAGCCAACTTCTTCAAAACTTTGATAATGGAAAAAGATGAGTCACAGTTATTATCGAGGTAGGTTACCTAATTGCATATGGGACTTCAGGCCATTCTCCATTAGTAACTTCTCTGTGCATTTATTAAGACAAGGAGAACAGTAAATTACAAACTAATGACAAAGCATTAAGGGTGGAATTAAAAATACATTTTGCATAAGTATTTGAAATTACGAACCTAAATGAAATGTCAAGTTTGTGAGTTTAAAAAACTAAAAAGTATTAATGTTAAAAAATTTGAGGTGTTTGTTCTGAGAAAGTTAAAATGACACATTATATTTTTATTATTTTATTAAAAGCTGCCTTGGCACAAGAATTTGGGGATTTGGAGTGGATATAAAGATAACCTTTAAACCGAACTGAGCTTTCTTTTCATAGATGAGAAGGCTGAGGTAAAGAGAGGTTAAGTGATATGTCCAAAGTTTGACAGCTGAAGGTAAATAAATATTTAACAGCGGGTAACAGATGCCCAGGCAGTGGTAGAAACAAACATAAACTCCAGGAAGTAGGAACTAGAGCTATGGTATATGTACTAGTGTAGTACTAATATTTAATTGTAGTTAATAATTTCTCCAATTATTCACTGAAAATACTGTGGTTTAGTAGAAATTTGACTCTAAAAGTAACATCTTGTATAACTTTTGGCAACTCTTGTAGCCTTCAAATTCTTGATTTATAAAAAGTATTGATATAGTAAAAATTTAAAAAAAATATGTCTCATCTGTCTGGTGATCTCAAGGTATGTGTAGAATATACTTTGGAAAGTAATAACTAATGCGTGTCCACATGTCATTTCTTCATTAACAATGCCCTTACCTACATGGGTACTCATGCACTGGACATGTGCAATGACATGAGGTAAACTGCTAATTATCATTCGGCCTTTTGATGAGTTAGTGTGGAGATGACATAGTGACATCTGGCCAAGGTCCTTCACATTGTTAGGGCCTGCTGCTGTTCCGTTCTCTTGTGGCCCGCATCCAGCACTACTGCCAACAGCCAGAAAACCTACTCTTCACCCAGTTCGTCCACGAACCCATCCCTATCCTCCTTCCTTGGATACTTATGACTCTAGCCTTCCTATTGGCTAGTTCCCGCCCCCATGAGCGGTCATTGGCCCGCACCGGCTATATATACTTGCTGCACTTCCACATTAAACCGGATCTGCGCCATCAGCCTGGTCTCCACGTCATCAACGCGTTGGTCCTACCTGCTGTGAGGCCCAAGCTGCCTCAGGTGGCGCCCGAACAGGGACCCTCAGCGACCCTCAGGTAGGACCCCCCGCCCACATCATGGGCCCCGCGCTATCCAGAAGGCGAGCCCCGCAGGTACGGGTGCTTTCTGCCTTGCTGGAATGCCCCCGCTACGAAACACCAAACTCCGCGCCTCAACAGCGCTGGGAGTCTTGGAGGCAAACAGCCAACTCATGGGACCCACATACAGATCAGAGCCTTTTAAAGCGGGTCCATGCAGCCACCCAGCATGAGAAAAAACATTTACCTCCAGGCTTAGTCCCTACCCTACTCGCCATTCAGGCGTGTCTCAGGATGCGATTCGTCCCTCGGAGCCCAAGCGGGCGTTTCTTTTGGACGCTACGGAGGAAAACACTGACTCCCTG
The DNA here is from genome assembly GCA_004363535.1 of Dasyprocta punctata. Lineage (NCBI taxonomy): Eukaryota > Metazoa > Chordata > Mammalia > Rodentia > Dasyproctidae > Dasyprocta > Dasyprocta punctata. The sequence continues at coordinate 60,975 of RJWM01010292.1, forward strand.
CAAAAGCTCCGAGAGACACGCACCAAGGGGGGAGATTCCGAGACCACCCCCCTTTTTTGATCAGTTCAACACCTTAATCAAGCTAGGTGACTTAACAAAACCCAACAATGCCCTAAAGATGGCGATGACGGAAAAGTTATACTCTCCACTTCCTCTTTCTTCTTACCCTCCGCTTCCTCTTTCTTCTCCTGCTCCTCCGCTTTCGCCTGCAGAGGTTAAGACTCCTGCGCCCTCTGGTGCTGCAAGACCTAAACAGCCTAACGTCCCTGCGCCCTCTGATGCTTATAGCCTTTGGGCGCCACCTACTGGTACAACCTAATATTAGCACTGTTTGGCCAATCAAAACCCCCTGAGCCAAATATCCTCATCACTGTCACTCTCTCCAGCTATTGCCTATCTCGTTAGCTAGAGAGCTAGTCCTCTGATAAAACTTTATGGCACACAGCCAACCACTGTCATCTGGCCTTTAAAACCCTCCCTCATGTCCGCCCTATATGACCAACACACAGACTTCCAGCTCTTCATGTTACAAACACTCCCCTCGCTGCCTATATGCTTTCCCAACCTCTACGCCAGTGGCCTTTGCCACAATCCGCCTCCAAATCACACTATGGCTTTATAGCCTACCACCCCTGCACCAAAGCCCCTGCCCCCGTTTGCCACCCTAATCCAGGCTCCGTTCAACTCGGAGAACTTCTCGCTTTGGTAGTCTTACTCAACCAATACCCACATAACCCACTAAATATATTCTCAGACAGTATCTATGTGGTCCAACTTGCTAGGACTCTTGCTTTTGCCACAACCCAACTCACTGACTCACCCCTAGACAAAGCTATTCTCTCCCTGCAAACCACCCTACAACACAGATACAAACCCTGGTACATCTCCCATGTCAGAAGCCACTCCTCTTTGCCTGGCCCATTATCTGCGGGCAGCACACAGATCGATGCCTTAGTGCACCCCACGAATCACACCTTCTCCCTTTCCCTCCTATTAGCCTCCCCTATAGAACAAGCTAAGACCCTTCATGCCAGATTCCACCTCTCCTCTCAATCCTTACATGCCCTCCTTCTGCAAGTCCCTATTCAGACATGCAAGCATCTCGTCCGCTCCTGCACTACCTGCGCTCCTTTCCTCCCACTAGGGCCACTCCAACCTCAAGGGATTAATCCTCGAGGCCTTAGGCCCAATAACAGGTGGCAAGCCGATGTTACCCACTTCCCTCCATTTGGAAAACTAAAATACATTCATGTTTATGTAGACACCTACTCTGGAGCATTGATGGCTATGGCTCTCTCTGGAGAAAAGGCGAAGCATGCTATCCAGAGCTGTCACAAAGCCATCCTTTTTCTAGGCATACCTTGGGACATAAAAACTGATAGTGGCCCATGCTACACCAGTCAATCATTCAACAACTTCCTACAACTCTATAACATCACACATCACACCGGAATCCCTCATAACCCTCAAGGCCAAGCTATTGTCAAGCGGGCTCACGCCACACTTAAAAATCTATTAAAAAAGGAGAGGGAATCACACCCCTCAGAGACCCCAGACAACATACTCACAGCTGCCCTAATTCATTACAACCTTCTTACCTTCGACAAGGACGGGCTTAGCCCGATTCACTTACATTGGGGTGGCCTCATCCCAAGGGAGACGCCCCTCCCACTAGTCCGCTGGCGGGACCCCGCAACAAATACGTGGCAGCCCCCAGCCCCCCTGCTCACGCAGGGCAGAGGATTTGCTTGTGTCTTTCCAGAGACTGCCCCACAGCCCCTGTGGATCCCAGGTCGCAATATCAAGTCGGTGACTGAAGACAACACCGCGTGGACTCCTGATGTTCCAAACAATGACTAAGTATCTCTTCCCCCTATGCTACTTCTTCTGCTGGCTGCCTTCCTCGACCCTCGTCAAGGTGTGGGCTGCCCTGCGCAGCCCCCCCGGATTCTTGTTTCTCACCCCTGACTTACCCACGACACCACAAGTGCTTTCCAGATCCTACACCCCGGGTCTCCCTTGCGACCCAGTTCCTACCACCGAAGCTCTGCTAAACACCACGCTAATACTTCCTATCTTAACCTTACCAATTTACTAACAGGTAACATCCATACCATCCAGGTGATCCAGATCCCAGATTTACAAAACAATCTGCTCACACACCTTACCTCCCTAATCACCACTACCTTCCACCCCAAGACTCTGTTACCTTTCCTCCTCCTAGGCGTCTTGAGCCTCCTCCTCCTAGGTTTCTTCAGATGGACCCTCCAAAAGATGCGCAGTCTACAAGACCACCAACGACGACATCAAGCTCAAGTTCTCCTGGCCACTTTACTAGAACAGCACCCCCAAAACGCCCAAGTGCGTGAGGCCTTTTGGGCATTAACTCAGATGTAACACCTATAAAGGGATCCTCCAATGACGGGCAACTTGGGGCCTTGTGCTCACTGCTTTTCACCTAAGACAGGTGGCTGGCTTGCGCTGCCAGCTGGCCAAAGACGGGTAAGATAAAGCAAAGCCAAGGGCGCACCACGACCTAAGACAGGAGATCCTTTTCAGGCACAAATATGAGGGGCCTAATCGAGTAAGAGCCACCTAAGACAGGGCGCCATCCCTGGTCATCCATGGCACTGGCCGAGGCTGATGGACGACCCAATGACGGGTAAGGCCTTACGATGCCCCAGAGCCACATATTTTGTGCCTTCTCTTTTTGAATAAGTAAAAAGGGGGAACTGTGGCCCGCATCCAGCACTACTGCCAACAGCCAGAAAACCTACTCTTCACCCAGTTCGTCCACGAACCCGTCCCTATCCTCCTTCCTTGGATACTTATGACTCTAGCCTTCTTATTGGCTAGTTCCCGCCCCCATGAGCGGTCATTGGCCTACACCCGCTATATATACTTGCTGCACTTCCACATTAAACCGGATCTGCGCCATCAGCCTGGTCTCCGCGTCATCAACACGTCGGTCCTACCTGCTGTGAGGCCTGAGCCGCCTCATTCTCTGACTTGTCTCCAAACACCTGCACAATGATGATAAATTTACAGTGACACAGAGCTGGAGATCAGTTTCTCTTAAATGACT